>SJYO01026388.1:32486896-32568302 GCA_006410555.1 Capra ibex
TCACTTTTTCAACCGAATTTCGAGTTGTAAGTCTTTTACTTCTAGTACCGTAGACCAGGGTAGTGAAGTACACTTTATCTACCCCTTTGTCACCTTTGTCACAGTCTGAAATAAAAACTCCCGAGGTTTTAGTGACGTCTACCACTGACGTCGGTACTTTAATTTTTTTGCGAATGAGGAACCTTCTTTTCAATACTGGTTGGATCTATCATATAAGTTTTCGTCTCTGTAATGAAACGGCTGATTCCAGGTAGATCAGTTCCGATACCAAAAAGGACACCAGTACATACCTACACTCTCAACCTGACACTTCTTCCGACTCGCGACTTCTTAACTACGAAAACTTGACACCACAACCTCTTCTGAGAACTCTCAGGGAACCTGACGTTCCTCTAGGTTGGTCAGGTAAGAATTCCCCTAGTCAGGACCCACAAGAAACCTTCCTTACTACGATTTCGACTTTGCGGTCATGAAACCGGTGGAGTACGTTTCTCAACTGAGTAACCTTTTCTAAGACTACGCCCCTCACTAACGCCCGTCCTCCTCTTCCCCTACTTACTCCTACTCTACCGACCTACCGTAGTGACTAAACTACCTGCACGAAGACTCACTTGAGGTCCTCTACACTGCCTGTCCCTCCGGACCGCACGACGTCAAGTACCACAGCGTTTCTCAGCCTGTACTGGCTCGCTGACTTGACTTGACTTGACTTTGTACAAAAGTATATAAATTCTTGGTCAAATATGATATTATACCTCTTAATATATTATTATAAACGGACAAAAATAAAGTGTTAACAATCAGAAAAGAGGGAAATTTTTTTTTTAGTAAATGATACTTTTGAACGGGAGGTCGAAATTATAATCAAATTTTATCAAAAGGATAAAATAGTAAGTAGAAAACTATAAAGGGATAACGAAAAGAAGGTTTATGAAACGTTTTCATACATTAAATAATTAAAAAATAACGTGTACATAAAAACTCAGTGTCACTTGTCAGAAAAATTCATAATTTTGAGAACTTCGTCTTGCGATCAAAATGGGAGTGGGGTGGTTCTTCTCTGTCTACTCGCTGGAATAACAGGGGTATAATCTTTACCTTTATGAGGACAGAGAGAAAATCAGACCCAGCAGGAAGTCTCTGGTGTCGAAATACACAATTCAGAGACTTAGTTAAAAGATGACGTGTTTAATGACTTTCAGACATTATGAGTGTTAAGACCTAACAGTCAAAGAAGGTTTAAATTAATGGGGAAACACAAAATTATGAAACAAAAAGGGGGGAGGAGAAGGAGAAGGAAAAGGCGGAAGAAGAACAGAAAAAAACAGAGAGAAGGGAAATTCCCTACAGAGATTTAAGACATTGGGAAAGTAGTTATCAAAGTTTGTTTAAGTAAAATTATACATGGAACAATCGAACCAATTTTACAAATAAAACAACTACAAAATCCTACTCAAACAACATTACGGTATAATATCTTTTCTTTTCACAATCTATGACGAAAAGTTACGATATCTTCTATGACAAACTACTATAACTATGTAGACTAATTTTTGAGATAACCTCCGTAATGAGATTAGAATAAGAAGTAAAGGGAATATACTCCTACATACTCTCTTTTAAAATATGTTTATAATACACGTGATCTATAAATAGGTGTTTGGTTTTCTTCATCCGTAATAACTTTTAGTGTTTCTTTCCTTCTATGTCCACACTTCTGTTTTTTATCTTATAGGGTTCTCTCATTAAAATTCATCAATTCCATACGGAGTCCCCCTCTTATTTTATTAAATGAGAACAATCCGTAAACGAAAAATATTTTCAAAAGAGGTACGTTTACAGTCACTATATAATAAATTATAAATTAAAATATTAGTCATTAATTGAAATATATTTTTAGACTATTTTGTTAAACTCTGTCATTAAAACCGTGGACAAATACCTGTTTTAAGTCCTATCGAAGAATCCTTTATGAGTTTCGAGTAATTTTTATGTCTAAGGATTCCGAATGGGTAACAATTATCTCCACTTATCGTTATGTAGTTGAGATTTCTATTTCTTTACCTCCCAATTTTTATACTTAACGGATTCAGGGTGTCGATGATAGACTATTCGTTCAGTGAACTGTTTACAAATATAGACTTCTACGGTTACAACCTGTATAAGTGATACTGTGAACACAGTCGGAGGAGTCAAAAAAGATTAATAGATAAACAGGTAGTACTCCTGTTACGTCGACTTATCACGTATCATAAACCTTTATCGAACTTAAATAATGTTTCATTATAGAAAAGAAATCGACAATCTTAAAACGTTTTATTTATCTATTAATTTGTACTTCTTTTCAACCAATCCTATTTCTCAAATTACAATCTATACTAATAAGGACTTTAACCACAGTATCATATAAAACACCACCTCTATTATCTAATATACACTACTTTATTTGTACTTTACGTTTTACGTTTAAATAAATAAATCTTTTATTTTCGTATATTTGTTAAATGAATACTAACTACAATCCGTTAAGACAACTTTTGTGTAAATGACCATACTTATATTTTTATCTTCTCTTGTAAAATAATCAGAGAAAAGAGACTTCCAGTAGGTATTTGGTTTGTTTCACCTTGAAACGACTCCGAATTTCCTATGTGTGCGTTTACGGGAGATCCCATATATGTCCTATATCTTCCCCCAAACAGAGTATTAAAAGAGATTTAACTTTATCCTCAGACATTCTTATAGAAAAGATCAAAAATAAACGAAGAAAACGGGGTTTGAAGTCGACGAGAAAATAAAAGATTTCTGTATGAAGTAATTTTTTCCATATACATATATACATATACCTTCTAATTATTACAACTTCCTTTTCTCTATATAAGACGACTGACACGTAGTAGTAAAGTAGAGATTCATAAGGTATCTTGGAAGGTCTATCTTCGGAGTCAAAGTGATAACTGTTTATAAATATATACACAACAATAATTATTATTTTATATACGGAGTGACGTCTTGAGATAAATTAGTCACTAGGTGTACGGTTCCTACTAAACAATCATTTTTGTCAGTTTATACTCTTCAATTCCTTTATATAATAGTTTTTTCTACTTTTCTTATCTAAGACCTCTTTTCTTCATTCAGTCGTACTCGGTAGGGGATCAGACACTCAATCTGACCTTAACGGTGTCAATTTTGTGTCGGTTGGGTTATGATTTAACTATCTTGACCATAGAGTTTGTTTGGATTCGACGACATCAGAACTTGGGTCCTTTGAAGTGTGAGATCGAACGGTCTCTCACGTTACTTATACACCAATTACCATACACCATAAGAGTTCTTAACGTCTCGAATGTACCCCTGAGATAGTCAGAGGTCCGGTTAGAATAGTTTTTAATGAGGTTTCCTGGGTCTTCTATGACCTAGTAAACGTCCCAAGACTTTTATTTAACATTCACTAATTTTAAATCTTCGGAGGATACTCGTCCACTCCATTTAATTCACCTCTTTTCTCCTCACTTGGTAAAAACTTATAAGGTCGACCTTTACTCTTATCTTAAATAAATACAAATACGTACGTAATGTTACGAACTACCTCCTCTTACTCTACTATGAAAGTTCAATAATCTTTGACGTTACAGACCTCTACGGTCCATAGTTCACAATCGTCATGTAGTGTATCTACAGTCATTCAAAGTTTCCTTGAGAAAGTCTTTCACACTTCTCGTTTCTTCACCAATAAATGTCATTGAATATTTTCATCAGTGTTTATAGATATCAAAAGGAATTATTACAACTTCATGTCTGTTGTCTCTTGACAAAGATACTCATTGTCACTTGTCCAACTCAAATGGAAAAAGGACTCCAAAAGTAGTTCATACATCAGATATTTATTTTCTACTAAGTGTGAGGAGAGTGGTAGTGTTTTGGTTTTACACTTTCCTGAACTCCATAAGAATCCATCCTGTCTAATAATTTTTGTTTTGTTTTGTTTTTTTGTGTGAGTCCAAATGTTCCTATTCTTATATAAAATTGGAATGTTTTAAATTTTTTTTATTATTTTTAATTTAATAAAAGTCTTCTTCGTTTTTAAAAAAGATGTAAAGGTGTAAACTCTTTTGAGTCTATGTTTACAAGGTTAACGAGGAACTTCGACTTTATACTTTTTATAACCCATTTGTCTTTGAAATCCGATCTAGTCGACATTCTACGACGATTTCGACAAAAAGTAGTGTGTCCATTATTGTTCAGTCGATCGGGAAGACTATTACTGAGACTGGGTGGTTAAAAAAGAACTTCGTAAAATCCCTTTTGTCTGATAAATTCCCTTAGAACTTCCCGGTACAATGTAGAATTTTTAGGAAAAAACAATGAAATTAAATTGAAATTACAATTTCGTTGATATCAAAAACTGGAGGTAACATCTGTAAATCTGTTAACATGAAACTTTGATGTCCTCGTCGAAGACTATAACCCAGTTGTACTGGGAAATCTTTATTTAAGTAGGATTCTAATATTTTCGTTTTCAAAATAATATTGAAGTTGGTTTGAAAAGGGTAGGGACTCCTCCTCCGAACGTAAGAGAATTTTATGACCAACTTCCTTCGGTAGAACCGACGTCTTGCCCCTCTTACCTGCATCGGAGACTGTCTTATAGTCCTGACGTCCCTGTGGTTTGTAGATGATTCGGGTGTCTCGGGAGGAGTGTCGTGAACGTAACAATAGTCCCACAGTAAACTACAGTGTCCCGTCTTTCTCTACGGGTTTAACCCGTAATCATCTGATATCCCGACGACTCAATTTCCCAATACTATAAATAATTATAGGGGTTTAATTTGTATTTTGAAGGGTCCCCTTCGGGGACCGTAGATCCTTGAGATCAGGTTTAGTCTTACGTTTAGAGGACTAAGAATCGATTGAATATAAGAGTCAAATCTAAATCACGAATACAGAACTAATTGCTACAGGTACGGGTCAAACAACCTAAATAGAAGTTATATGATATGAGATCTATTAGACTGACATTCAATTTTTTTTTTTTGTTTTGTTGTTGTAATACTAAACTCGGAAACTGACTGAAGGTTTGTTATTTCTGTGTATTATACCTCTTCTTTAAACTTCATATAGACTTAATCTTGAACTAAATCTGGAGTATTTCAATAGAGGATAGAATCGTCAGAGGGTATATGGTCGTTGGCACTGATGACAGTAGCAAATACAGTCGTAGACTTGTCCTTTCATTATAAGATCTTCATCAGTTAAACTTTTAATTTCAGAGGGAAACAGCCAATTGTTCTATTAGGATAAACCACGTCAGAGAATTTTAGCAACATTTATATAAAAACAGTGTGATTGACCTAGTAAAACAGAGTTCTGGAAATCAAGTGTACTACTGAATCTTTGTAAAGAAAGTACGTGAAATCCAACTGTTCAATTAGTAAAGATTTAACTAGACAACTGACTATTGATGTATTTTAGTGCTCTCCGTTCCTAAGACCGTATACTAAATGGAGTATTTATTAACTTATAAGTAAGAACCTGTTTTTATTTAATTTTATACACAGTACTATTACTATCGGTATCCCAATAACTCTAGGTATTGAGTATAACGATACGCATACCACCAACGGATTACTCTACCAGAAACCTAATATAATTCTTTATCTTATTAGTATCTATACAAAGATATAGTTAATATAAGTCAGACCGACTGTCAGACACTATAGCCTATTGAGAAAGTACCAAAAGAAAATTCCCACCATTAAGACCTAGTATAAACAAGGACAAAGAAAGAAAGATGGGGTGGAATCCCTAAGGGACCACCGAGTCTACCATTTCTTAGACGGACGTTATACCTTCTGGACCCAATCTAGGGGTCTAGACCTTCTAGGGGACCTCTTCCCTTACCGTTAGTTGAGGTCATAAGTACGGACCTCTTCAGGTACCTGTCTCCTAGGACCGTCCGATATCAGGTACCACAATGTTTGTCAGCCTGTACTGACTCACTGTGTGTGTGGGGTGAAATCCCTGGTAAGACTATAGAAGTCAATGAAAGAGGTCGAACTGTTCGTAGCTGTTTATAAAGTACGTATAATGATAGTTACCTACTGTCAGTCTTTCTTAATTCTATACCCAAAAAGAATGGGTCATTTCATTATAAAAAAGACTTCTAGTCTAAAACCTAAAGAGGTCTCTTCAAATGGAGTAACATGAGTGGTCCACCAGTTTACAGTTCCCTGTATCGTTGTTTTTTCTTTGTACTTGTATGTCCTTTTATGCACTCGTCCAAATCAAATATTTTGGTTTTGGAACACTTTTACAACATCCGTTCCTCGTGTTCCATTCGAGACATTTTCCCCTTTTATTACTGAATCTAGAAACATCAAGAACTAACGACTACATACTGTTACTCGAGTCACAAGGAAAGTCTTGTTTCGTCACTAAGGGGTTAATAATCCACACAGGTTCCTCTTGTGACCTTAGATTCCTCACCAAAGTAATAACTCTACTCGAGACTTCAAGGAACCTTTGAAGTTTACAATCCAAAGAATAGACGGAATTACAAGAGGATTTAAACGGAGACGAAAACGGTTTACTTTTTTTAGGACTTCAAAATAGAGGTGACACTACGGACTGATTTTAATTAAATTTTGTTGGGACAAAAAGAAGGGTAGAAGAATCCCTGTACAGGATTTTACACAACCCTTATTTTTTTATAAATGTGTTTTACAAATGTCTACAGTCCACAAGGTAATGGTTTAGTTAAACTTTTAAGAGAATGTAAATTTGTTCGAACCAATTATACTTAAAATGGTGACTCTTTATATCGTACAATTACACTTAATACTCGAAATTCTCACTTCATATTCTACTAGTTAAAGTATCAACACAAGTTATAGTTTTGACAAAAGTCACACTACGTCTGAATCATAAGATACCTAGTGAGAGTAGGATACCTTTAATAATAATTCGGAAAATAAGACACAAAGTAACATACAATAGACATTAACAAACTGAAAGGTACACACATATAGAAAAAACTCCAGTTCCGTGTACTTTATGTTGAAACCATATACATTGAGAGAAAAGACTATCGGCACCACGGAGTACCCCCGTGATTCATCACGATTTATGAATTTTTTTTTTAATTGGAAACGCACAAAAGTTATACTTGTCGGAGGGACGATAAACAGGTGTGTAAATGACAGTCGTCGACACAAAGACATATGTCCTCAGACAAAAATGTCATCTGGTATATATATAGAACCCGGGAGGGTACACCGTGATCACCATTTCTTAGACGTACGTTTACATCCTCTGTATTCTTCGTCCAAGTAAGGGAACCAACCCTCCTAGGGAACGTCCTCCCGTACCGTTGGGTAAGGTCATAAGAACGGACCTCTTAGGGTACCTGATTCCTTGTACCATCCGACGTCGGGTACTCCAGTGTTTCCCAACCTGTACTGACTTCACTGAATCTGGCGTACTTGTGTAAATACAGAATCCGATGGTCACAGTTATGCACGTATACATTTTTACAGTATTATAAGATCGTTTACTATCTCAAAAAACCTTCCTCCTTCTTAGTGTTAAAAAGTTTTTAAGAGAGAGAGATAAAAATAATTGATGTAACGTAACAATGAAAGAATTTCCATTCATTCATTCACAATCAACGAGTCAGTACGGGTTGAGAAACACTGGGGTACCTGACGTCGGGTGGTCCGAGGAGACAGGTACTCTAAAAGGTCCGGTCCGATGACCTCACCCAACAGTAAAGTAAGAGGTCCCCTAGAAGGGTTGGGTCCCTAACTTGGGTCCAGAGGACGTGACGTTCTTCTAAGAAATGGACTGACTCGATGTTCCCTTCGGGAAAAGAATTTCCATAATGGGGGTTTAGTTTTGAGAGAGTAAACTTAAGAGAGAACCCAACACACACACACATACACACACACACTTAAGAGAAAATGAACATCTAATGAAACATCTTACCCTCACAAAAAGATTGTTTTTGTTTCGTTTTTGTTTTTGTCTTAGTAGGTAATTTGAGTGGACTTTTTAAAGAATTAAATCTCACTATAAACCATGATCTAAAAAGAAATGTAACTTCCCGTATAAGAACGTTTTGTCCACTGAAATAAGGGATAGGTTACCAAGGAAGAAGTAATCCTAGTGGAAAGAAAGAGACTTAACCACGAGAAGGAGGAAAGACAAAAGGGAGTCACCAATTATGATAAGAATCACCGTACATCGGGGTACTTAATCGAGGATAAATTTATCCCCATAATAAAAATATTTAAAGTTACTAAGACTTGATGTTATACACATACTTCCTTCACACAATCAGTGAGTCAACACAGACTGACAAACGTTGGGGTACCTGACATCGGACGGTCCGAGGAGACGGGTACCCTAAAGGGTCTGTTCTTATGACCTCACCCAACGGTAAGGGAAGAGGTCTCCTAAAAGGACTGGGTCCCTGACTTAGACCCAGACAACGTAACGTTCGTCTAAGAAATGGCAGACTGGGAGAAAACAGTCCCGTACAGTAAACTAAATATTACGTCTAGTTAGACTTTTAAGAAATTTGTACTAAAGACCATCTTCCTTTTTGTGACTCTTATATCTTTCATTCTTTCATATAAAATGGTTTTTTTTACTATTACAACTTTATTTGTAAGTTTATTACAAATTAAGTTTATTAATAAAATAATTTGAGTCGTCTGTATATTTGACTGTAAAATTTTGTTATAAACAATCTTCAGTTTTTGTTTTATACCGGATTTGGATCCATTACTAGTTATCGAGTGTTATATTTTAAAAGATTACCTTTGAGCTCAGAATGAAAAATAGATCCGGGACGGTTACGTTCCTGTTATACGAAAAATGTAGTAACATTAAAGATTTCAAATTGCTTCTTTTTAACACAACAACCGATAAAAAACTTCACTGAGTATTCTAAATGTATATTTTGGTAGTGGATAGGATTACTCTTTTTTTCTTCCATAGTATTATAGTAAATGAAGTAATAGTGTATTTTACGATACATAAGATGAAATGGACAATCTTTCTGCAAACTCTAGACTGGTGTCAGAACTCGGTCGGTGTACTGACACGTTTTGACTACCGAGAGAACAACGGAGTGGAAAAGGAAAAGATTTGACTATTTTAGTACATTCAATCCACTACGGAAAATTTAAAATTATATCTTTATTTAAAAAAAAAGAGTCACTTCAGACTGAGAGGTAAACTCTTCCTATCTACATCATGGTCGTATAGATCACACGACCACTAAACCCCCTTTTTACCGTTGTTATACCATAGAAAGAGAGACTTCAACTAAGATAAATAGAAGTTCCTGAACGAGTTGGGATCGTAGGGTGACCATAAAATTCAATGAAACAAAACTTGTACAACCTCTGGTAGAACCTCTTAAAAACAAACTAAGTCTAAAGACCCACAAGACCACATTCATACTCGGAGTTTTTCTAAGATCTCACTTGAAGTGTCATAGGAAAAAGGACACTCATACTGACCCGGACCTAGAGGAATAGGTTTACCTCTGAAGGGAGAACCAAATCGACAATGGACAGACAGACCTGGTATACAAACTGTATTAATCATTTAAACAAGGAACTGAAGTTTCACGAAAGTCTAAGTCACTCACTCGGTTTAATATGACAAAAATTTTGTATATTGATAAGAGTTATCTTTACCCCTTTTACTCTCAAACAAATCTTGATAAGTTATCCACTACGTCTTGAATGTAATTTTTATCCCCTTTTATGACTTTTGAAAACTTTCCTTTTCGAACATTTATTTTACCTGGAGAATTCCCTGACTGACTAAGCAAGAGAATAAACATTTAGATCGTCTCTAAAGACTAAAAGAACGTTTATCTTGGGTCAAAACTTTGAAGGGACCACCAGGTCACCAATTCTGAATCCCGAAGGTCACCTCACCCACGTTGAAGATAGGAATCACCTTCTTGATTCTAGAGTGTACAACACGTCGTACTGGTTTTTTTTTTTTTTTTTTTTTTTTTTTTCTTGGACCAAAAGAATTTCTTGACTACACCTATATGATTCTTTTCCACTCGGAGTAAAGTCTGAGGTCTTTAAAAAACAGGAAATTTAGTTGGTACCTTTAGGGAAAGGAAAAAAAAAAAAGAAAAAGGCTCTCATCAAATCTCAATCTGTAGACTGGATTAAGTCGTATGAATCTCTTAAGCCGATGTCTTGACTGATCTCTAAATTTCGTCAGGAGGGGAGAAGAAGGAGGAATGGAATCTTTTCGATGACAAACGTCATCACTGTAGGTAGAGATTTGTATACTCCTTTGGTTCTTATCCCACGGGCTAGATCCAGGACCTATAGTCACTTGTAGACCGAATTACTTGGGGTCTAAATGACGAGATATTTAAAAATAGTCAATTTTCTTATTTTGATTACACCAAGTCCGGTGAAAAACAAAATTTTCCGACGGATTCTAAAACACCATATACATACAATTCCACCCCTGTCACCAATTTCTTAAATTTGGACGATCTTATCTCATTCTAATACAGGGACTACAGTCATTTCATAATCAACTAGTCAACACAGCCTGAGAAACACTGGGGTACCTGACATCGGTAGTCCGATAAGAGAGGTACATTAAGAGGTCCGTTCTTATGACCTTACCCAACGGAAAAGGAAGATGTCCCCTAGAAGGACTGGGTCCGTAGAGGGCGTAACGACCGTCTGAGAAAGGGTTGACTCGGTGTTCTCTTCTATAGAAAGTACAGTGATTTCTCGATATATTTGGTCGATTCACACATCTGTACGTACAAACTAAAGTCTAACACGAGGTATTCGGTACTCGACCACCGGATGTCTTTGATGTTCGTACGAAAATAACCAGAGGTATGACATATGTGACCTATTAAAAACGGTGTAACGATAATATATGAGTGTAAAATGTATAAAAGTATTAGATTACTCGGTGACATTAGAACACTGAAATCGAAGGACCAGTTTTTTACATGTTTTAATTAGAACTTTGTGAAGACATTGGTAGTATTTAAACCTTTTCCACGTAAACCCTATAAGAGTTTGTAAAAAATATAGCTAATATGGTGATTTATAAATAAGTTACTTTTATTTCACTGTTAGTATCTATAAATTAAAAGTATTATCACAATTAAAATAACTACTTTAGTATTTTGTTAAGACTTAGTTATTATAACACTTTAAACAATTAATGTTTATATGATGTATGTCAGGACTCTTTACACTAAAAGAAACAAAAAGTATAAACAGGGTCAAACGAGACAAAGTTATACAATCTCTGTTTTATTGACTAGTTTGTGGACTCTTCCTTGTTAATACTTGATGTATCCTACTAAAATAAATCTGTACTTCGACTACATAAAAAAAAAAAAAAANNAAAAAAAAAAAAAAACAGTTGTAGGTCTCCTGACAGTACCGGTAAATATATGTCTTATTTTTGAACTAGAGTCAAAACCAAGACGAATTTCTTGATATAAACACTTTCTAAAGAACACCTTTAAACGTATAATTTTAACGTTAGGTTTATTTCCTCCTTAACTATACTGATATGACTATACTGACTTCCACCGTTTCCTTTAACACTTTGTGAGTTTTTAAAAATTATTAAAACACTTTGATAGGTAGTGACTAAATAGTCAAATCCTATTGAAGAATATTTCAGTCCTTACGTCAGAGATGAGAAACTAGATGTGAAAACTCTATGACGTTTTTAACATACTAAAGAAATTTAAGTGTAATGGACACTACCATGTAGACCCCATCAAACCAGTCATTTCTCAGACGGACGTTACGCCCTCCGGACCCAAGTTGTAGACCCAGTCCTTCTAGGGGACCTCTTTCTTTACTGTTGGGTGAGGTCATAAGAACGGACCTCTTAAGGTACCTGTCTCCTTAGACTACCGATGTCAGGTACCCCAGTGTTTCTCAGTCTGTTTTGACTCACTGATTACGATGAACATGACTTCGTATACTTCCATTTACTATTCCTACGTACACTTATCCGAAACTTCTATTAAACCACTTTATAAACCATAAACCATTTTATAGAACCATACAACTTTTCATACGATCATACCGATTTCTCATAACTATAAATCTTATAAACAACTATAAGATCTTTTACGTTTATTTACTTTTAGAAAATTTTTACTTTATAATACATTTAGCCGAAGTTTAAATACAAAAAATATCTTAAAACGACGAGAATGTAAAGAGAAATTGGAGTCGGTCCACAGTGTAAGTATTATACAAACACTCACTTAGAATTTTTGAAAGTATTTAAAATTTAATCTTAAACAACAACAACAACAAGTCAGTGAGTCAACACAGGTTGAGAAACACTGGGTACCTGACGTCGAACGTTCCTAAGGGACAGGAAGTAATAGAGGACTCAAACAAGTTTGAGTACAGGTAACTCAGCTACTACGGTAGTTTGATAGAGTAGGAGACAGTAGTGGAAGAGGGTGGAAGTTAAAAAGGGTCGTAGTCCCAGAAAAGGTTACTCAGTCAAGAAACGTAGACCATCTGTTTCATAACCTCAAAGTCGAAGTTGAAGTCAGGAAGGTTACTTATGAGTCCTGACTAAAGGGAATCCTAACTGACCAAACTAGAGGAACGACAGATTCCCTGAGAGTTAACTCTCAGAAGAGACCGTGGTACGAAGTTTTCGTAGTTTCGTTGGTCGGAAGAAATACCAGGTTGAGAGTGTAGGTATTTACTGATGACCTTTTGGGTATCAAAACTGATATGACTAGAAACAATCGTTTTACCACAGAGATGAAAAATTATATGACAGATCTAAACAGCATAGAAAAGAAGATTCCTCCTTCACAGAATTAAAATACCGACATCAGTGTCAACTGTCACTAAACCTCGGGTTGTTTTATTTCAGACAGTAACAAAGGTATAAAGATTAATGGTACTGCACTACCCTAACCTACGGTACTAGAGTCAAAAAACTTACAACTCAAAATTCGGTCGAAAAAGTAATAGGAGAAAATGGAAATAGTTCTCCGACAAATCAAGGAGAAGTGAAAGACGGTATTCCCACCATAGTAGACGTGTAGGTACCAAGAACTATAAAGAGGGACGTCAGAATCAAGGTCGAACACGAAGTAAGTCGGACCGTAAAGAGTACTACATGAGATGGGTCTCCCTACCATGCCCCTTCCTCCTCCTCCCTCCCCTAAAGTCCTACCCCTTGTGAACATATGGACACCGCCTAAGTACAACTACATACCGTTTTGGTTATGTTATAACATTTGGTTAATTGGAGGTTAATTTCATTTATTTAAATATAATTTTTTTCTTAAATTTATTCATCCCACTGATATATGTCAGAACTGTATGAGGTAAGGGTTAAACCTTGGTCAGAAAAGAGACCAAGACAACGAAGAACGGGACGTATGTACAAAGAGCCCTCCGTCCATTCCACCAGACCATAAGGGTAGAGAAATTCTTAAAAGGTGTCAAACAACACTAGGTGTGTTTCCGAAAACAAGTCAGTTACTTTGTCTTTATCTACAAAAAAGGACCTTAAGAGAACGAAAAAGCTACTAGGTTGCTTACAACAGTTAAACTAGAGACCAAGGAGACAAAAAAGGTTTAGACAGAACATATAGACTTTCAAGAGTCAAGTATATAATAACTTCAGATTGAACTTCTTAAAACTCGTAATGAAACGATTGAATACTTTTGTCACGTTAATACACCATCAAACTTATAAGAAACCGTAACGGGAAGGAACACTAACCTTACTTTTGACAGGGAAAGGTCAGGACACTGGTGACGACTCAAAAGGTTTAAATGACCGTATAACTTACGAATTCTATCAGGTAATTCTCTTATTCGACAATCAGCGTCACACCTTCTCGTTCCTGGATGATTCGGAAAGCAAATATGAGAGAGAATTGGATTTTAATATGGATTACAGGATCAGTAATCACCTGTCACAAGATTGGTTCATTGGTCCTTAAAAGATTTTCAAAGACGAAAAGAAAAAAAAAAAAAATTAAAAATTAAAAAAAATTTAAAATTTTAGAAATTAATAATGTACGCAAGGGTTTGTACTTGGGGGAGGGTGGAGGGAGGGGTGTTGTAGAGAGACCCAGTAGGGGTACGTGGTCGGGGTTCGTTCGACGTGGGATGCAGTCTGTACCTGACCGCTAAGTGTGTCAAAGACGAAAAGTTTTATTTCTAACGTCGTCTATCTTATGATCCGGTATTTGGATGGGTAAATATACGTTGTTTTATTCTTTATGATAGTTCCTATAAATGTAACTACAAAGTCGAAACACACCACGAACACCTACATACCTAACAAATTGTGTCAACTACCGAGCTACGGAACGTAACCTCTGACTCTTCTGTATTTTAAACTTTAGTCCCTATTTTTGTCTCTTTCTTTTTAAATACAACCAATTCCCCTATCAAAGGTATTAAGTACTATGAATTTACTATGACATCATATTCTTTTTACCTTAAGAAATACAAAGATACCGTTAGGCTATTCTCTCTGAATAGACTATTCGTTCTATAAAGAACGAAAGATTATTACAAAAACATATTTTCGTTCCAGGCTACGACATTTCTCGTTATAACGCATCCTTGGACCTTACAGTCCAGGTACTTAGATCCGTTTAACCTTCACCAGTTTGTTCTCTACCGTTCCCACTTGCAGCTGTAAGATCCTTAGTCACTTGATTTTACCTGACCTTACCCACTTAAATGATGACACCCGTCCTTAGGGAGTCTTCTTTACCTCATCGGTAGTACCAGTTGTTTTGTCAGACTTTACGTCATGAACCTACGTTAGAGTTTTTACCGTCTTACCAGAGACAAGCAAAGGTTCCGTTTGGTAAGTTATAGTACTATTAGGTTCAGATACGGGGTTGGTCATTGTGACTTCTTCGACTTCAACTTGCCAAGATACTTCTGGATGTTCTGGAGAATCTTGATTGTGGGGTTTTTCTACAGGAAAGTAATATCCCCTGACCTTACGTTTTTATCCTTCAGTTCTTTGTGGACCTCATTGTCCGTTTAAACCGGAACCTTACGCGTTACTTCGTCCCGTTTCTGATTATCTCAAAACGGTTCTTTTGCGTGACCAGTATCGTTTGTGGGAGAAGGTTGTTGTGTTCTCTTCTGAGATGTGTACCTGTAGGGGTCTACCAGTTGTGGCTTTAGTCTAACTAATATAAGATACGTCGGTTTCTATCTCTTCGAGATATGTCGGTTGTTTTTGTTCTGGTCCTCGACTGACACCGAGTCTAGTACTTAAGAAATAATGGTTTAAATCTGAGTTTAATTTCTTCCATCCCTTTTGGTGATCTGGTAAGTCCATACTGGATTTAGTTTAGGGAATACTAATATGTCACCTTCACTCTTTATCTAAATTCCCGGATCTAGACTATCTATCTCACGGATACTTGCTACCTTACTCCAAGCACTGTAACATGTCCTCTGTCCCTAGTTCTGGTAGGGGTACCTTTTCTTTCCGTTTGTTCGTTTTACCGACAGACCCCTCCCGAATGTTTATCGAAACTTTTCTTCTCTCCGTTTTTCGGTTTCTCTTTTCCTTTCTATATTCGTGGACTTACATCTCAAGGTTTCTTATCCTTCTTCTCTATTCTTTCGGAAGAAGTCGCTAGTTACGTTTCTTTATCTCCTTTTCTTGTCTTACCCTTTCTGATCTCTAGAGAAGTTCTTTTAATCTCTATGGTTCCCTTGTAAAGTACGTTTCTACCCGAGCTATTTCCTGTCTTTACCATACCTGTATTGTCTTCGTCTTCTATAATTCTTCTCCACCGTTCTTATGTTCCTTCTTGACATGTTTTTTCTAGAAGTACTGGGCCTATTAGTGCTACCATATTAGTGACTAGATCTCGGTCTGTAGGACCTTACACTTCAGTTCACCCGGAATCTTTCGTAGTGATACTTGTTTCGATCACCTCCACTACCTTAAGGTCAACTCGATAAAGTTTAGGACTTTCTACTACGACACTGTCACGACGTGAGTTATACGGTCGTTTAAACCTTTTGAGTCGTCACCGGTGTCCTGACCTTTTCCAGTCAAAAGTAAAGTTAAGGTTTTTTTCCGTTACGGTTTCTTACGAATTTGATGGTGTGTTAACGTGAGTAGAGTGTACGATCATCATTTCATTACGAGTTTTAAGAGGTCCAGTCCGAAGTCGTTATGCACTTGGTGCTTGAAGGACTACAAGTTCGATCAAACTCTTTTCCGTCTCCTTGGTCTCTAGTTTAACGGTTGTAGGTGACCTAGTACCTTTTTCATTCTCTCAAGGTCTTTTAGTGGATGAAGACGAAAGAACTGATACGGTTTCGGAAACTGACACACCTAGTGTTATTTGACACCTTTTAAGACTCTCTCTACCCTCATGGTCTGGTGGACTGCACGGAAAACTCTTTAGACATACGTCCAGTCCTTTGTTGTCAATCTTGACCTGTACCTTTTTGTCTGACCAAGGTTTATCCTTTTCCTCATGCAGTTCCGACATATAACAGTGGGACGAATAAATTGGTTATACGTCACATGTAGTACTCTTTACGACCTGACCTTCTTGGTGTTCGACCTTAGTTCTAACGACCCTATTTATACTTATTGGACTCTACACGTCTACTGTGGTGGGAACACCGTCTTTCACTTCTCCTTGATTTTTCGGAGAACTACTTTCACTTTCACCTCTCACTTTTTCGACCCAATTTCGAGTTGTAAGTCTTTTGTTTCTAGTACCGTCGACCAGGGTAGTGAAGTACAGTTTATCTACCCCTTTGTCACCTTTGTCACAGTCTGAAATAAAAAACCCGAGGCTTTAGTGACGTCTACCACTGACGTCGGTACTTTAATTTTCTACGAATGAGGAACCTTCTATTCAATACTGGTTGGATCTATCGTATAAGTTTTCGTCTCTGTAATGAAACGACTGATTCCAGACAGATCAGTTCCGATACCAAAAAGGTTATCAGTACATACCTACACTCTCACCATGACACTTCTTTCAACTCGTGACTTCTTAACTACGAAAACTTGACACCACAACCTCTTCTGAGAACTCTCAGGGAGCCTGACGTTCCTCTAGGTTGGTCAGGGAAGACTTCCTCTAGTCAGGACCCTAAAGAAACCTTCCTTACTACGATTTCGACTTTGAGGTCATGAAACCGGTCGAGTACGCAACTCAACTGAGTAACCTTTTCTGAAACTACGACCCTCCCTAACCCCCGTCCTCCTCTTCCGCTGCTGTCTCCTACTCTACTGACCTACCGTAGTGACTGAGCTACCTACACTCAGACTCACTTGAGGCCCTCAACCACTGCCTGTCCCTCCGGACCGCACGACACGAAGTACCCTAACGTTTCTCAGGCTGTGCTGACTCGTTGACTTGACTTGTTTTACTATTACTCAGCACTTTTAGTCGGTGACAGTTCATTCAAACCCGACGACTCTTACCTAATATCTTCTATTGTTATAAATCTTGTTTGCCGAATAATTACTTTCCGTTTAATTTATAGGTCTAGAATCATCGAACTAGAGATTTTACTGTCTTATAAATGGTTTCGATTCTTTTAGACATTTCACGAATCTGTTGAGACACAACCGTTAACCTTCCATAGGACATAAGACACTACCATTGTCTCCATTCCTCTTTAACCTCTTCCACACCAACGGAAAATCATTTCCCCCTTTGTTTTACCATGTCTCCTTCCTGTTCTCCTTCTTCCTTAGTCAACGACACAAATAACAACACACCAGGTATTCGGGTACATAAATTTCTGTCCCTTTGGTAACTACCAAAGAAGTTGTTTTTCATCTATTCACCTCATTACGTACCATAAACTATATTTTTCTCACATTAAGAATACCTTTTCTTTTATTTATAACTTTCCTTGTAAGTAAATCAATCCGGTAGAATTTGATTTATAGATCACTATTTTTTTCTTTTTAACCCGTACCATAACCTACTCTCTGAACCTAACCGTGGAGATTATTATACCAACACAGTCGTCTTTTGTGTCTTCGATTTACGTACTAACTCACAAGCGTTTATTTTTAGTACCCCAAATTGGAGAAATCTTTATTACGTCATGGTAAAACGTATGGGTCTTAACCGGACAGACTACTGTATCCGAGAGGGAGTCTTAAACGGAATGTAGTTTCCTTGGAGTGGTAAGTAAGAAAAATAAATCGTCACATCTTATTTTGGGTACTTCACTCTAAGAAAGTTTACTAAGGAATATTCTTTATAATACAAATATAACTGACACCATACTAAAGGTACCTTTTGTGACTTCATCACAAAATTAGTTATTTAATTTTATTTAGTGATTTTAGCTGTTTAGAAAAATTTTAATTAATTAAAATTAACCTCCGATTAATGAAATGTTATATCACCACCAAAAACGGTATAAAACTGTAGTTAACCGGTGTTCACATACACACAGGGGGTAGGGTTTGGGGTGAGGGTGGAGGGTGGGGTAGGGTAGGGAGACACAACAGGGTCACGTAGCTGAAACTGATGGGACAGAGTACACAGTTTGAACCTGACCACTTGATAAAGTGTATGTCATTATATGTACAAAGTCACGATAAGAGAGTTTAGTAGGGTGGGAGTGGAAGAGGGTGTCTCAGGTTTTTAGACAAGTAATATAGACACATAGAAAACGTCAGAGCGTATATCCCAGTAGCAATGGTAGAAAGATTTAAGGTATATATACACAATTATATGACATACAACAAAAAGAAAGACTGAATGAAGTGAGACACATTATCCAAGGTCAAAGTAGGTGGAGTCATCTTGACTAAGTTTACACAAGAGACATTATCGCCTCATTATAAGGTAATACATATACATGGTGTTGAAAGAATAGGTAAACAGACAACTACTCGTTGATCCAACGAAAGTACAGGATCAACAACATTTGTCACAACACTACTTGTAACTCCACGTATACAGAGAAAGTTAAGACCAAAGAAGTCACACACACGGGTCTTCACCCTAACGACCCAGTATACTGTCAAATAAAGGTCGAAAAATTCCTTAGAGGTGTGATAAGAGGTATCACCGATATGATCACACGTAAGGGTGGTTATCACATTCTCCCAAGGGAAAATACGTGGAAGAGGTCGTAAATAACAAACATTTGAAAAACTATCGTCGGTAAGACTGACCACACTCTACCATGGAGTAACACCAAAACTAAACGTAAAGAGACTATTACTCACTCACTACAACTCTTAAAAAAGTACACAAACAATCGGTAGACATACAGAAGAAATCTCTTGACAGACAAATTAAGAATCCGGGTAAAAAAACTAACCCAGTAAATAAAAAGACTATAACTCGACGTACTCGACGAACACATAAAAACTCTAATTAAGAAACAGTCAGCAAAGTAAACGATAATAAAAGAGGGTAAGACTTCCGACATAAAAGTGGAACGGATATCAAAGGAAACAACACGTCTTCGAAAATTAAAATTAACCCAGGGTAAACAATTAAAAACGAAAATAAAGGTAATGAGACCCTTCACCCAGTATCTCCTAGAACGGACACTATACAGTCTCTCACAAAACGGATACAAAAGGAGATCTTCCAAAATATCAAAGACCAGAATGTAAATCTAGAAATGAGGTAAAACTCAAATAAAAACACATACGACATTCTTTCACAACATCAAAGTAAGAAAATGTCAACAAACTGGTCAAAAGAGTCGTGGTGAACAATTTCTCTAACAGAAAAGAGGTGACATATAAGAATGGAGGAAACAGTTTCTATTCCACAGGTATCCACGTACCTAAATTGAGACCTGAAAGATAAAACAAGGTAACTAGATTTAAAGACAGAAACACGGTCATGGCATGAGAGAACTACTGACATCGAAACATCATATCAGACTTCAGTACGTCCAACTAAGGAGGTCAAGGTAATAAGAAAGAGTTCTAACGAAAACGATAAGTTCCAAAAAAAAAAATAAAAATAAAGATATGTAAAACACTTTAATAAACAAGATCAAGACACTTTTTATGGCAACCATCGAACTATCCCTAACATAACTTAGATATCTAACGAAACCAATCATATGAGTAAAAGTGATATAACTAAGAAAGTTAGGAACTTGAACCATATAAAGAGGTAGAAAAACACAGGAGAAACTAAAGAAAGTGGTCACAAAATATCAAAAGATATATATCCAGAAAACAAAGAAATCCATCTATAAAAGGATTCATAAAATAAGAAAAACAACGTCACCACTTACCCTAACAAAGAAATTAAAAAGAAAGACAAAAGAGTAACAATCACATGTCCTTAAGTTCCCTAAAGATACACAATTAAAACATACGACGTTTAAATGATATAAGTAACTATTCGAGATCACTAAAAGACCACCACAGAAATCCCAAAAGATACATCTCCTAGTACAGTAGACGTTTGTTACTCTCAAAATGAAGAAGAAAAGGTTAGACCTAAGGAAAATAAAGAAAGAAAAAAAAAAAAAAGAAACTAGCGACACCGATTTTGAAAGTTCACATACAACTTATCATCACCACTCTCACCCGTGGGAAGAGAACAAGGACTGAAATCCCCTTTACGAAAGTTAAAAGTGGTAACTCCTATCACAAACGACACTCAAATAGTATATATCGAAAACAATACAACTCCATACAAGGAAGATACGGACAAATGACCTCTTAAAAATAGTATTCACTTATAATTTAAAACAGTTTCCGAAAGAGACGTAGATAACTCTATTGGTATACCAAAAATAGGAAGTCAAACAATTATACCACATAGTGTAACTAACTAAACACCTATAACTTCTTAGGAACGTAGGGACCCTATTTCGGGTGAACCAGTAGTACATACTAGAAAAATTATACAGCAACCTCAGATAAACAATCTTAAAACAACTCCTAAAAACGTAGACACGAGTAGTCACTATAACCGGTCATCAAAAGAAGAAAACACACCGTAGTAACAGACCAAAACCATAGTACCACTACCACTGGAGTATCTTACTCAAAACCTCAAATGGAAGGAGACGTTATAAGACCGTCTCAAACTAATCCTATCTACAATCGAGAAGACATTTAAAAACCATCTCAAGTGGACCCTACGGTAGATCCGAAAACAAATAACCTTCTAAAGACTAATGACAAAGATAAAAGTACGAACACTACCAAGACAATTTTAAAAGACAAAGAAGGACCAAGTCAAAACCTTCCAAAATGAAAAGATTCTTAAACAGGTAAAGAAGGTTCAACAGGTAAACCAACCCTATATCAACGACCATCATCAGAGAATACCAGGAAACATAAAGACACATCAGACAAAAGTAAAGGGGTAAAAGGAAAGATTAAAACAACTAAACTAAGAAGAGAGAAAAAAAGAACCACTCAGACCGATTACCAAACGAATAAAATAAATGGAAAAGTTTCTTGGTAGAAAATCAAAACGACATTTTAGTTAGAATTACAGATGACCTCCATCTATCTTTTACGATTTAAAATGGATAAACTTTTTATACCTTTTTATCCTAACGAAGACCTAACGGAATCTTCGTTTCAAGACTCGAAACAAAAGTTAAGAATATTCCTCGACAATTTGTCTTTGTAGCACAAACACATATACACACCCATACACGTCAACAATATAAACTACTATATTTCCGATACTAATTCGACGAAAAAAACTAGACCATATTTCTAGGGTTTGGTACACAAAATTTTTAATTGTCGAATATACAAATAATAAAAGGAGACTCTATTCTATTTAGAATTTAGGTATTGGACAATAAAATTTTCTTTAAATGGTCAACGATAAATAAGTGATGTCTCAATATTTTGTGATTAAACATTTCGAAGTCATTTAAGACAACCGTTCAGTGAAAGTCCACACTTTACTAATCGGTCAAAAGTTTGACGTTTTATTAATAGACACGAGAGATAATAAACCAATAATACATCGAGAAGATTTTCCTATGTATGTATCTGACGTAAAACTTTATCTAAAAACTTTGTTTATACTGAAAAACATTTGGTAATTTTAGTAACTTTCATTCTCATTTATATGTTTAATATAAAATGAGTAAGACATGTTGTGTCCTGTGTTGATCAATTCAAATAGGAGTCTTATGAATGGAGTAACTTTTTATTGTCTTTTCAACGAGGTATTAAAAAAGGATTTCTGAATACTTATAGTACTGTGTTTCTAAGTACGATTTAGTAAAACAAGGTTTCTTACGTTCTTGTAAAGGTCTTTAAAGTCCGAACAGATTTTGTAATCAGTGGATAACTGATCAGTTAGGTAATGGGACTTTAGAGTGAAAATTCCTTCATTATGTAAACAGTCGTAGTGAACATGTGTAATTTATAAGTGGACTTTTATAACATCAGAACAGGTTTTTGGTATTAAATATTTATAATAAAGACAAAATGAAAATTTAAAAACTTAAATAACACTATTTAAGTCGTTTTACATAAATGGTAAATAAAAAATCTTTTGTTTTTATAAACGTAAACTCGGTGTTGAATTCAACACTTTATTTTCCGAAATAGAAAATTTATAAAGAAGACTGAAGTTCTCGTTCACACTGTCATGGATGTCTACTTTACCCACGGACTGAATAGAGGGGAGGAGGTCCTGGATCAATAGAAAAGATTTTCACTTATGAAATAAAGAGTCCTCTCTTTGTTTAATTAACTGAACAAACTGGACTAGTTAATTAACTGGACTAATTATTGATTTATCAGTTTAGTTTTTTCGTCCTCACTAATAGTGAAGACAAGAGGAAGTCACGGACGGTAAACGTAAATGACTCTCAAGGGGACCTATTAAGACAGGATATTGTATTTCACCAAGATTTTACGAGTCAGAATCTCCTAAATAAGACCAGATACGATACACGAATTTCTTAGAAAATATATGGAGGTTCTATTTCAAAGTTAATTGTATTATTTGTGGTATTACTTTTCCATACTACTTGATCCAGTATTCTCGAAAAGCGTCTGTACGGTTTATCTACCTATTACTAACATAAAAGATAAGAGCAGAATCAAAATTTAGTGTGCAGATAGAGTTATTTATAACTCATTATCCAGAGTCTGAACGACAGGTTTGAATTAAAGACACACTCTAAACTTTCCGGACACATAAAAATACACACCTTAAAGATTTCAAAACATGATCGTACTTAAATCAAACATATTATCGTATCCGACGACTTAAAATAAGTTTTCTCTCCCCTATCCTTTGTCAATCCTTCATAACTACTAAATAGACGTCCTATTTTAAACGATCATAACTAGTGTAATGATCGTTCGTCTTTAAGTGAAAAAAAAAAGTGATAATTACTAAAAGTTTAAAAATTAAAGAAATCGTAGAACACGAATTATTTAAAGGGAGTTTTATAAGAGAATCCACTGACAACATTGTCAGGGATTTTTACTCCCGTGTACGTAAATGAAAAACTAAAGATATGTTCCATTAATTTACTCCCTCTTCGGTCCTCAGTACTGGGGTTGGATCCCGTCGTATCTTGTTTCAGAAGGTAAAGACCAAGTTATCAGAAAAGTAACGTAACAACACAAGAACTAAAAGATCCTCTTACACAAACGACTATGCCATAAAACCTGTGTAGGACCTACTAAAACTCGACCGTTTCATTATCTCTTCCATTCCCTCTGTATAAGTGACATTTAACACGTAATAAACAGATAGTACATTTCGGTCCAATTATCTAGAGTGAAGATTTTATTAAGTTTGATTCTTCTGTTCTGGGGAAACCTTGAAAACGTCTGGGGAAACTTCACAAATCATTCGTGATCTCCTTTCATAAACAAAACAAAAAAATTACGACACTTTTTAAGACAAACCAGAACTTTAGATGTATCAGGAGTTTTGAACATTTATGAATATGAGACAAGTCCAGTTGTCTCAATCACGTACAGTAACATCGTTCTTACGTACGAGATCGTTATCAGTAAATTTTTTAATAGATTTTCTCTACCGTCTTTCTTTGTTTTACTGTTTATCTCGGTTCATAATGAAATTATCTAAGTTAAAGATGTTTGATTTTAAATGAAACTTTTCCATATACAGTGCAAAAAAAAAAAATTAAAAATAAAAATGAAATAAAATGAAATGTTATAACATAACCAAAGCGGTATGTAACTGTATTTAGGTGGTGCCCACATATACGCAAGGGTTTGTACTTGGGGGGCGGGTGGAGAGAGGGGTATTGTAGGGAGACCCAGTATGGGCACGTGGTCGGGGTTCGTACGACATAGGACGTAGTCTGTATCTGTCCGCTAAGCTAAGAATGTACTATGATGTACAAAGTTACGGTAAGAGGGTTTAGTAAGGTGGGAGAGGGAGAGGGAGACTCAGGTTTTCACGTGATATGTGTAGACACAGAAAAAACGACAGAACGTATGTCCCAGNGGACGTAGTCTGTATCTGTCCGCTAAGCTAAGAATGTACTATGATGTACAAAGTTACGGTAAGAGGGTTTAGTAAGGTGGGAGAGGGAGAGGGAGACTCAGGTTTTCACGTGATATGTGTAGACACAGAAAAAACGACGGAACGTATGTCCCAGTAGTAACGGTAGAAAGATTTAAGGTATATATACACAATCATATGACATAACCACAAAAAGACCGAATGAAGTGAGACATATTAGTCGAGGTCAAAGTAGGTAGAGTAGTCTTGACTAAGTTTACATAAGAAAAATTGCCGACTCATTATGAGGTAACACATATACATGGAGTCGAAAGAATAGGTAAGTATACGACTACCTGTAGATCCAACAAAGGTACAGGACCGATAATATTTGTCACGACGCTACGTGTAACCCCATGTACACAGAGAAAGTCAAGACCAAAGGAGCCACACATACGGGTCGTCACCCTAACGACCCAGTATACCATCAAGATAAAGGACAAAAAATTCCTTAGAGGTGTGACAAGAGGTATCACCGACATGATCAAACGTAAGGGTGGTTGTCACATCCTCCCAAGGGAAAAGAGGTGTGGGAGAGGTCGTAAATAACGAACGTCTAAAAACCTAGCGTCGGTAAGACTGACCATACTTCACCATGGATTAACACCAAAACTAAACGTAAAGAGATTATTACTCACTACAACTCGTAGAAAAGTACACAAACAATCGGTAGGCATACAGAAGAAACCCCTTTGCAGATAAATCAAGAAACCGGGTAAAAAACTATTCCAGCAAATAAAAAGACCTTAACTCGACGTATTCAACGAACGTATAAAAACTCTAATCAACAAACAGTCAACGAAGTAAACGATAATACAAGAGGGTAAGTCTTCCGACAGAAAAGTGGAACGAATATAAAAGGAAACAACACGTCTTCGAAAATTAAAATTAATCTAGGGTAAACAAATAAAAACGAAAATAAAGGTCTTAATAAGACCCTCCACCTAGTATCTCCTAGGACGACACTAAATACAGCCTCACAAAACGGATACAAGAGGAGATCCTCAAAATATCAAAGACCAGATGTAAATCTAGAAATTAGGTAAAACTCAAATAAAAACACACGCCACAATCTTTCACTAGATCAAAGTAAGAAAATGTTCACCAACTGGTCAAAAGGGTCGTGGTGAACAATTTCTCTAACAGAAATGAGGTAACATATAAGAACGGAGGAAACAGTTTCTATTCCACAGGTATACACACACCTAAATAGAGACCCGAAAGATAAAACAAGGTAACTAGATATACAGACAGAAACACGGTCATGGTATGACAGAACTACTGACACCGAAACATCATCTCGGACTTCAGTCCGTTCAACTAAGGAGGTCAAGGTAAGAAGAAAGAGTTCTAACGAAACCGATAAGCTCCAAAAAACATAAAGGTATGTTTAGAACTTTAATAAACAAGATCAAGACACTTTTTACACCGACCATCGAACTATCCCTAACGTAACTTAAACATTTAACGAAACCCATCATATGAGTAAAAGTGATATAACTAAGAAGGCTAGGTACTTGTACCATATAAAGAGGTAGATAATCACAGGAGAAACTAAAGAAAGTAGTGACAAAATATCAAAAGATATATATCCAGAAATCAAAGAAATCCATCTATATAAGGATTCATAAATAAGAAAAGTAACGTTACCGCTTACCTTAACAAAGGAATTAAAGAAAAAGATGAAAGAGTAATAAGCACATATCCTTACGTTCCCTAAAGACACACAACTAAAATATAGGACGTTGAAATGATATAAGTAACTAATCGAGATCATTAAAAGACCACCTCAGAAATCCCAAAAGGTACATCTCCTAGTACAGTAGACGTTTGTCACTCTCAAAATGAACAAGAAAAGGTTAAACCTAAGGAAAATGAAGAAAAGGACGAGACTAACGACATCAGTTTTGAAGGTCTTGATACAACTTATCATCGCCACTTTCACCCGTGGGAAACAGAACAAGGACTGAAATCCCCTTTACGAAAGTTAAAAAGTGGTAACTCCTATTACAAACGACACCCAAACAGTATATATCGAAAATAATACACCTCCATACAAGGAAGATAAGGACGAAAGACCTCTCAAAAATAGTATTTACCTACAACTTAAAACAGTTTCCGGAAGAGATGTAGATAACTCTACTAGTATACCGAAAATAAAAAGTTAAACAATTACGCCACTTAACGTGACTAACTAAACGCCTATAACTTCTTAGGAACGTAGGGACCCTATTTCGAGTGAACCAGTACCACATACTAGAAAAATTGCACAACAACCTAAGACTAACGATCTTAAAACAACTCTTAAAAACGTAGACACAAGTAGTCACTATAACCGGACATCAAAAGAAAAAAACATCATAGAAACAATCCAAACCATAATCCCACTACCACCGGAGTATCTTACTCAAACCTTTAAGTGGAAGGAGACGTTAAAAGACCTTCTCAAACTCATCCTATCCACAATCGAGAAGAACTTTAAAAACCATATTTAGTCGACACTTCGACAGACCTGGACCCGAAAACAAACGACCTTCTAAAGACTAATGTCAAAGTTAAAGGCACGAACACTACCCAGACAATTCTAAAAGATAAAGAAGGACCAAGTCAAAACCTTTCAATATGAAAAGATCTTAAACAGGTAAAGAAGGTGCAACAGGTAAAATAACCGTATATTAACGACTATCATCAGAGAATACTAGGAAACATAAAGACACAACAGACAACACTAGAGAGGTAAAAGTAAAGATTAAAATAACTAAACTCAAAAGAGAGAAACGAAGAACTACTCAGACCGATTACCAAATAGTTAAAATAAATAGGAAAGTTTCTTGGTCGAAAACCGAAACAACTAAAAAAGATACCAGAGAAAACAAAGAAAACGTAAATAAAGACGGGATTAAAAATTCTAAAGAAAGGAAGATGATTGGGACCCCAAGAGGTTAAGAAGGAAAAGATCAACGAAATCCACATCTCAATCCAACAAATAAACTGAAAAAAGAACAAAGAACTCTATACGGACATAACGACACTTCAAAGGAGAATCGTGACGAAAATATCACAGGGTGTCCAAAACCCAACAACACAAAAGTAAAAGTAATCAAAGATACGTATAAAACTAAAGAAAAAACTAAAGAAGACACTAAACAACCAATAAGTCTTCACACAACAAGTTGGAGGTATACAACCTTAAAAATTATTAAAAAGAGGACATTAACTCTAGATTAGAATTACGTAGTACCAGTCTTTTCTACGAACCTTACTAAAGCTAAAAAATTTTAAATAGTTCCAATCTAAATGCCTGATCCTATACTAGATAGGACCTCTTCCAAGGGACTCGTGAACTTTTTTACCACTTTAAGTAACAAAACCCACTTTACAGGATATCTATAGTTAATCCAGATGGACTAGATTACATAGTAAATCAAAACGTAAAGAAACAATTAAAAGACAAATCAACTAGACAGGTATCCACACTCACCCTATAATTTCAGAGGGTGATAATAACACAATAACAATTGAAGGGGAAAGTATGAACAATCGTAAACAGAATGTATAACGTTACGAGGATATAACCCACGTATATATAAATATTAACAATATAGAAGAAGAACCTAACTAGGAAACTAGTAATACATCACCGGAAGAAACAGAGAAAAGTGTCGGAAACAAAATTTCAGATAAAATAGCCTATACTCATAACGGTGAGGACGAAAGAAAACCAGAGATAAACGTACCTTATAGAAAAAGGTCGGGAAGTGAAAGTCAGACATACACAGGGAACAAAACTCCACCCAGAGAACATTCGTCGTATATCCCCCCAGAACAAAAACATAGGTAAGCCGGTTAGAAACGGAAAACCAACCCCGTAAGTTGGGTAATTGCAAATTCCATTAATAACTATTCATACTAGGGCAATGGTAAATGAAATAACAGAACCCAAACCCAAATATGTGGGAAAAACACAAAGGACGGCTCTCTTATAGGAAATCTTAAACAACCTCTCGACCAAACCACCACGACTTAAGAGAGTTGAAAACGAATAGATATTTCGAAAACTAAAGAGGAAGTATAAACTTATCTAGGAACGACCCATGTCATTAGACCCGACATCCAATAAAAGAAAGTAGTGAAATTCATACAGAACGGTAAGGGAGGACCGGACTTCGCAAAGNAAGGGAGGACCGGACTTCTCAAAGATAACTTTCTAGTCGACAATAGGAATACCCTTAGGGGAACACACAATAAACAACAAAAAGGGAACGACGAAAATTATAAACAAGAAACACAAACTAGAAACAATTAAACTAATTATACACAGAACCCCACAAAGCGGAACCCAAATGGGATAAACCTTGAGAGACACAAAGAACCTGAACCCACTAATAAAGGAAGGGGTAAAATCCCTTCAAAAGTTGATAATAGAGGAGTTCCTAAAAGAGTACCAGAAAGAAAATCAGAAGAAGAAGACCCTGAGGATATTAAGTTTACAACCTCGCAAAGTATAACAGGACCTCCAGAGACTCTAACAGGAGTAAAGAAAATTAAGCAACAAGAACAAAGGAGAGACTAAGTAAATAAAGATGGTAAGATAGAAGATAAAGTGATTAGGATAGAAGACGGAGGCAATAAGATGATAAACAACGGAGGTCTCACAAAGACTAGAGTAAATAACGCAATAAGTAATATAAAACTGAGAAAAAATAAAGAAGATCCAGGAACAATTTGGAAAGAACGCAGAAGAGTTAGGAACAGAGATCCGATAAATAGACACTAAGGTAAAACTAAAGTTCTAAAACCTAGTAAAAGTGATAGTTATAAGCCTTAAGAAAGAGTCCATCTAAGGGATAGAGAAGGAGAAACCAAACCAAACCACCCGTAAAGAGGACAAGGAAATGGACGACTCATAAGGGGACAGAGAAGTAGAACCAATATAACGACGTAAACCCCACCGGAAAATCATAAGACAATTAAACACCTCAAGAGAAATAATACCTCGAAGGAGTGACACCCACCCCAACATAGTCACCGAACAGTTCCAAAGGACCAATCCTTTCGAACACAACCTCAAGACCACCCACCTCGACCCAAAGAAGAGAGACCTCACGTCACCTCACTGGTCATTACCCAATACTCTGCAGTTTCCAAAACCTCATCGAAACTCGACGGACATATAACTTCGAGTCCCCACACAAGGACACAACGACCTCTTAAACGTACCATACAGAACGAGACCTTGAACAACCGGGAACCCACCTCGAACCAAAGTCACATCCATACCTCCGCAAACTAATCGAGGATAACGAATTACAAGGGACACAAGTCCTCAAGAGACTACAAGAGTCCGAAACCTGAATTCGGAGGACGAAGACCAAAAGTCAAAATAAAAATGTCATCGGAGATCTGAAGAGGTAGATATGTCGTGGCTACTATTTTGTAGATCCAATTTCTACTTTTCAAAGAGGTGTAACTCCCTGTGGGTATCTCCAAGTGACTCAATGTACCTCTTCTCTTCTCCCTCCCCTATCAATCTCAACTGACCTTACTCTACGCCACTCTAGTTTTCTCCTCTCTCGTTCGATCGATCATCAGTGAAGGAATACACACGAGGTATCAGACCTGGCGAGTCTCCATAAATGTCTCAATATGTCCCTTCTCCTCTCCCTCCTTCATCTGTCTCCACCGGTCCTCCTATTCTCTCTCCTTATTTTTCCTCTCTCTGTTTAGGACGGTCATTGGTCAAGGAATCCACAAGAGGTGGTAGACCTTGTGTGTCTCTAAGTGTCTCAACCTATCTCTTCTCTACCCCCTCCTTTCTCTGTCTCCGGTGGACCACCTCTTTTTCCTCTCAGGTTTCCTCCTCTCTCACCAGTTCGGTCATTAGAGCGAGAGTCCATTTTAACCCATCACTTCAAACCCAAAAATTTACATGTTTTAACCGTTGTTTTTGGTTTTCGTTTCTAATTTTTAGATCTCATCTCCAACCTAAAAGTTTTTATGTTATAATTTCTTTTCTTCGTCTTCCTTTTTTCTTTTTTTTTCGGTGTTCTTAATAATTTTTTGTGGTGGTTGTTGGTGTGTTTCTGATATATACCACGAACGGAATTTTTTTCTCAGAAAAAAAACTTTTCATTATCATCCAATATCTTTATTTTTAATCTCCTCTTTATCTTCTGAATTGTTAAAAATTTTTTTCAAACTTTTTTTTTCTTTCTTTTTTTTTCTTTTTTCTTCCTTTTTTTTCCTTACTAACATTTTTATCATTTCTATGTAGACCGGGAAGAGACTACAACACCCGTCACACCCCAGTGAAGGTTCCGCCAAGGGAGACAAATTGAAGAAGACAAACGACAAAAAAATCCGAGTGATCAAGTCAGCGCGACACCCCTCACCCCCTACGACGTTTGTTTATCGTGACAGCACACGTGTGTCACAGAGTCGGGGCGACCTGGACAGGGAAGAACGTCACGTGTTTGGTGAGGCCGAGATGTTACGAGTCGGTCCTTGGTAGACTCCGGCCGGGATCCGACGCACGTGGAGTGGCCAGATTCGACGAGTCCAAACCACGAGTCCGTCGGGAGTCTCCGTGTCTAAGTCAACCCTGACGCAAAACACGGGAAGGGTCCAGGCTCATCGAGTCCTCAAACCGCTCGCGCCAGTGACGCTGAACAGTGGAAAAGACAGAGACGACGAGTCAAAAGACCCACATGGCGACCGTGGGGAACACTCCGTCTACCACCGACAGGTCGTGGGGGTCTTCAGAATCGTTTCTTCGGACGAACGTCAAACCATCCATTTCAGAGAGACCCCGACGTTAACGGGGAAAGGTCGGGAATGTCGAGACCGACGGACAGGGGCCGCCCCCTACCAGACGTCGGCCGATAAAGGCAAGGCAGGAAACGAGACACGCGCCAGGACCGTCACAGAATACAAGCTCGAAAAGCGATAGGGGGTCAGACCAAACGATCGGGTTCAATCTAGCAAGACCAACGCGCACCCCGCAAGGACGTGCTAAGAATGTCTCGTGACGTCGGGCGCGGAGGGCGTGCAGGGACGGGACGGGGGTGAACGATCACCGTCTGCGTCCGCAGACACGACGAAAAGGCGACCCCCTCAATGACAACCCGAACATTAGACAACCAAAATTAATAAATAGATAAAAAGGAAGGACAATACAACGGGAGACACAAAGGTTCCGAGTGGTGTCTGAACCGTCCCTATCACAAAGGACCACAAATCTTTGGAGAGAAGAATTTTAAGGGAAGGACCCTGTCCGAAGCGAAGGGCCCTGCCTCGAGGGAGGGGTGGAGGAAACAGAGAAAAAAGCAGAAAATATAAAAAAGGATGGACAAAAACTTCTGTTACCAGACGAAAAGACCAACGGACTACAGGAGACGGTCGGAAGTCTTCAACAAAGCACCGTAAACGAGTCGCAACTTTACAAGAAAACCCCTTAAACACTCCCTCTTTCACCAGAAGGACAGGATAAGGAGGTGGTAGAATCCTGGGGTTTACTTTTCCATATACAGTGAATTTTCCTCGAGAACACGAAATTTATAAAAACAAACTAAGTTTGTTTATATCTTTTGTAAGATATTCACGTCACATAAAAGTCACTACTGTCTTGATTGTAATGTAAATCTCCTAAGTCATAACTGAGAATAAATCGTTTTTTACTCCTATCGTCCTTTCTGGATATATAATTTTAAAACACGTAAGGAGAACTTCTGGTGACGTCACCACGTCTCTAAAAAGTAAAGTATAAATCTTATAAATGAACCAAAATTTATAACTACTCTAACATTTCTTTTGTAACTTCTTTTATAACCAGCACATTAATCGATGTTCATGTTAAAACATCGTTTAACTTACAGTTTCTAAAAATGATCTTAGTAGTAGGAATTTTGTCTGTAAAGATATTCTCTCAGAAACGACACAGACACATAAGTACTTCTCTGATCTACATCCTTTTTTCCAAATATACTGAAATTCTATTCTTACTTACGTTTTGTAAGTCTTAACTAACGGACCTCCCCCGTTCGTCCTATTTTGAGTGAAGTAGAAGCTAGAATTTTTTGATTATTAATTTTATGTATCGAACTTGTAATCATTTTTATGTTTCTAACTTTGAATAATAAATGTACCAAAATATTCTACAGGGTTATCAGGACTTAAGATGTTAAATAACATACTAAGTAACAAAAGTTACTTCTACCAAACAAGATCATATCTTTACCTAAAGAACATACCCATATACCTTATAGGTTATCCGATAGGATAAATCAAAACAAACAAAAAGACTAAAGGAACTCAAAACTTACCATGACTATAAGTATAAAGAACTTAATGTGTAAATCCGAAAGTGTTTTAGTTTTAATAAGGAAGAGTAGGAAGAACAGTGACTGATAAACGTAAATGAGAAGACTCTAGGTACGAAGGGAGGTAGTATGTCGTCATTAAAAAGAGTTAGACAAAGTCTAAATCGTACTGGACAGGAGAAGAATCGTCTAAATAATAAATATTCGGTAAATAACTTGTGTAAGAATTAAACTTATATAAAATGGAGCATAGTAATAATTTAAAAGTAAATTTTCAAGGTACACATAAATACCGGGTAACGTATCGATCTATTATTCATTCTTGTTACAAAACATAAAAACAGATAATAGAAAACACAGAATGTGGTATGTATACATAAGATTTTCACACGAGAGGTGACGCACCCGATCAACGAAGTTTACGTCAGTCGAAACAGACAAGTGGGTATCCGGTATATATATAATAGAGAAAGGAGAAACACGGTATTGTATTCAATCCAACCCCACACACTATACAAAGAAGCTAGTTAAGTAATCAGATTCATCGTTATATAACCTCTTCCTTTATCGTTGGGTGAGGTCACAAGAACGGAGCTCTTAGGGTCCCTGTCCCCTCGGACCACCCGACGGTAGATACCCCAGCGTGTCTCCGCCTGTGCTGACTTCGTTGAATCGTCGTCGTCGTCGTCGTCGTTATATATAAGTAGTAGGTGTCACATCATCCCTGACATGGAACCAATTTTTACAGGATCCGAAGAAAGTTTGTGTCAAGTTTATACTGAAGGTGTCCCATTAAAAAAGGTCAAATCCAGGTCGAAAAGACAAAAGTAAAAAATGAATATTGAAAAGACATCAGAATCTTCTTGTGACCCTAAAAGATTAAACATATTTTCGTACTAAAATTGATATTAATTAATAAGAAATATTGATCAGGTGTAGTAAATCCACACTTATAAAACGAGTAAGTATCAAACCAAAAATGGACTAAATCTTGTACCAGTTTAAAAGTAACTGAGTTTTACACATCTAATAAGAATCTCAACGTCAGTGAAAATCTCGTAAAATAAGACACGATCAATAGTGTATTGTTAAATATTGACCGTGAATTTTTAGTAAAAGAAAATCAAAAATACTACATACCATGTTTTTCCGTTTTAAGACCTCTACTACTTTTCTAGTCTCCAACGGTCCCCATTAACCCTCTACCTACCTATCCGACTCGTGTCTCGTCTCGTTTTTTAGGAGACATAGTATTATTTTACTACCTATATACAGTAATATGTGAACAAGTTTGGGTTTCTTATACGTGGTTCTCACTTCAGAATCCATTTGAAATCTTTTCCGTCTCCTTAGTCTCTAGTTTGACGGTTGTAGGTCACCTAGTAACGTTTTCGTCCTCTCAAGGTCTTTTTGTCGATAAAGACGAAATGACTCATACGGTTCGGAAATTGACACACCTAGTGTTGTTTGACACCTTTTAAGAATTTCACTACCCTTATGGTCTGGTGGACTGAACGCAGACCTTTTTAGACATACGTCCAGTCCTTCGTTGTCAATCTTGACCTGTACCTTGTTGTCTGACCAAGGTTTAACCCTTTCCTCATACAGTTCCGACGTATAAACAGTGGGACGAATAAATTGAATATACGTCTCATGTAGTACACTTTACGGTCCGACCTACTTCGTGTTCGACCTTAGTTCTAAAGACCCTCTTTATCTTTATTTGGAGTCTATACTTCTACCGTAGTGGGAATACCGTTTTTCGTTTATTGATTTCTCGGAGAACTACTTTCACTTTCTCCTCTCACTGTTTCAACCGAATTTTGAGTTGTAAGTCTTTTGATTCTAGTACCGTAGGTTAGGGTAATGAAGCACCGTCTCTCTACCCTTTTGTAACCTTTGTCACCGTCTGAAATAAAAAAACCCGGGGGTTTAGTGACGTCTTACACTGACGTTGGTACTTTAATTTTCTACGAACGGGGAACCTTCTTTTCGACACTGGTTGGATCTGTCGTATAATTTTTCGTCTCTATAATGAAACGGTTGCTTCTAGGTAGTTCAGTTTCGATACCAAAAAGGTCATCAGTACACACCTACATTCTCAACCTTACATTTCTTTTGACTCGTGGGTCCTTAACTACGAAAACTTGACACCACAACCTTTTCTGAGAACTCTCAGGGAACCTGTCGTTCCTCTAGTTTGGTCAGGTGGGATTCCCTTTAGTCAGGATTATAAGTAACCTTCCTGACTACAACTACGACTTTGCGGTTATGAAACAGGTGGACTACGTTTCTCGACTAAGTAAACTTTTCTAGGATTATGACCCTTTCTAACTTCCGGCCTCCTCTTTCCTTTCTGTCTCCTATTCTACCAACCTACCGTAGTGACTAGCTTCCAGTACTCAAACTCGTTCGAAGCTCTCAATCATTACCGGTCCCTTCGGACCACACGACGTCAGGTGACCCAGTGTTTCTCATTCTGTGCTGACTCACTGACTTGACTTGACTTTGATACCTTAAACCCACTAATACTACACAGTCACATCCAAGCAGAAACCAATGTTCACATGGTAAGACGACTCACTACGACTATTATCTCCTCTGATACGCATACATCCCCTTCTCCTACCTACCCTTTAGAGAATGGAAAGGAAATCTAAAACGACACGTCAAATTCGAAGATATTTTTTTTATAAATTTATTTGAGTTTGATTTTATATAGTTGAAACGAAGAGTTGTCTTACCATAAAATTTTTGTTCAAATATTAATAGTGAAGATTTCTGTGAACCTTTATTAAAAATTTTTACCCGGAAAAAATTTGGAATAGAAAACTTTTTAGATACACCGTATTAAAATATAGTTTTGGAGTTGATATCCTATATTTAACGGGATTTAATTTCTGTTCCTTTTATATGTATATTGAGAAGAGACTCGTCGTCTCATACAACTTTTTATCAACATTTTATAGAATCTTGGATGTTTATATTTGTATGTGGGACGTGAAGTTGTGACTCACTATATTTAAACTAAATTACCGTTTCTACCTGGGATCAGGTAACCTCGTGTAAAAGACTGTACCTGTGCCTATTTGTGGGGAGACACTAGGACCCTATCTCAATCTGTTCGTAGATCCGGTTCAAAATAAACAAAGGAACTCACCTTCAGTTCATTCTACCCATCATACAGAGGTTTAGACCATTGTTTATCTTTTGAGGATTAATGTTCTGGTGATCACAGTTGAATTTTTCTACATGTTGAACTCAACGCTCAATTCACAATGGACCCCGTTCTACTCCTGACGTCGGATCCTCCGTCGTAGAGTCTATCGAGACTCTCTGACGAGGTTTTACCGTCATCCCTTTCCAGTTATATATTCCAAAACTACTTATCCCTCAAATTGTCGTAATTCGTTAGTAAAATGTTTTCTACAAACAATCAGTACTTCTAGACTACAGTAGTACTTTCCTGAATCACGAAAAGATCTATACTCCTCTACGTTCCTAACTCTAGTATTTTAGGTAAGGATTTTTATAAGTTGATAAATTTCTGGACAGGGTGGTCTAAGGGACCTTGTGTCTCACGGAGTGACGTGGGGCTTGAGGGAGTCCCGAACAACTTCAGGTTTTAGATATCGTTGTCCCCCGAGTTAGAGGTATCTCCGTCTACCATTTACGGAAACAACAAACCAACAACCGTTTCGAGAACCATACACGGTCAAACATCAACTGTTATCTTTCTATACGTTAAAACAGTTTCCTGATATAGGTCAGAGGAGTTTATTGACCATTATTAAGTCTCAACTGTAAGTAAATGGGTCGTTCTAAACCAAACACTTTGTTTTATTTGATGATAGTACCTATAAATGTAAACACAAAGTGGAAGAAGAATGAAGGTGAAGGAGAGAAGGTCAAGGTAGGGACCGAAAAGAAGAAAACCAGGGACACAGGTAATTAAGAACCAGTGTCTTATAGGATAGAAGTAAAAGAGAATTAAAATTAAAGTTGTACTATATAACAACGTCAAAAGTGTCGTTGGACCTCTACATTAAAAAGTCTTTTACCCCGTAAGAGGTCTTACTAGTTTCTAGTTTGCGTAAGAGGAAGATCCTACAAACCCTTTTGAAAATAGAATGTCGTATAAGAATTCGGGAGAGATATTGATAAGATATTTTTCGTTACATAGTGGACTTTTATATTTGTATATCTACAAATGTAATGAAAGGTATATATAAATATATAACAATAAGAATTATTTTCTTTTGTATTTATACTTTTCAATAATGAAAACGTTCCTTAAATTTGTAAAATAAAGGTGAAAAAGATTAAATATTATGATTACAAATTAAAGTTTTCATACCTTAAATGAAATTATATAAGAAAACTAAGTCATGGTAAATAACAAAATCCGTTTATATAAGTATTTGTCAACCATTATATACACGATAAAAACAGATAGAAACTATAGGTAAAATACTCTCGAGTATGTTTTTTAACTTCTAAAAATACAAATCCGAAACCTATCCACATTTTTTACCAGTAAAAAAAGATGAAAAATCATAAAATCTTGATATAGGGAGAATATTACATACAAGTAAATTACATACAAAGAAATAAAAAAAGATGGAAAGTTTTCTTAAATTACTTTACTTACGATGAAGGATTTTAAAAAGTGAAGAATCTTAATTCTTTTAGTAATAGTGAAGAACTTCGAGACCATATTTACGGATATTTCTGTTTACATGTGGGTACCGACTAAGTACAGTTACATACCGTTTTTGGTGGTGTTATAACATTTCATTAATCGGAGGTTAATTTTATTTATATAAATTTTTTAGATTCTCAAAACGATCTGTCTCGAAATCAACGTAAAAGTTAAAAAGAATATCTATAATTGGGTAATTTCAAAAGGAGAGACGAACCCAATCTGAACGAATAAAAAATTACAAGAATCCAACCCGAAGGGACTAACGAGTCGTCCATTTATTAGACGGACGTTACGTCCTCTATACCCTCTCCACCTAAGGCAGGGACCCAACCCTCATAGGGAACCTCCTCCTTTTACCGTTGGTTGAGGTCACAAGAACGGACTTTTTGGGGTACCTGTCTCCTCGGATCACCGGATGTCAGGTGTCTCAACGTCTCAACCAGTACTGACCCTTTGATTCGTGTACGAGAATCTATACTGTGTAAAGCAGTTTTAAAATTCAAATAACTACATTAAATAATTTTTAAGAGAAATGGACAGTGTATAAAAAGACGTAGAAATAACAAGAAAGTAAACTAAAATCTTCAAAGAAATAGGGTAATTAGAAAACTTTTTCAGTTTCATTTATTAAGAGTTTCTATGTAACAAAATTAGTTTAGACATGGACTTACATAAGTACGTCATTTAATTTACTATTAACCTGATTCGTATTAAAGAAATAAATTTTACCAGAAGGAAGTGTTACGAAATCTTTAATAAGGTTATAGGAGATCATACACGGTGACGTTCAAGACGACTATCAGACTGAGAAACGAAATATTCTGAGGGTATAAAAGAGAGACCTTTGAAGATTTCAAAAGTAACAAGTCAATTTTTAAAAAGGGTTATTACGTAGACTAAGACAAAGAAGAAAGTCACCAAAACAGAGTGTTAATCATCCGGGAAAACTGGATTTTGACTTTTGAAACTCATTTGGTATACCGGACAAACAATGATCCATGTACCAAAGAGATTCGAATTTCAAAGAAGGGGGGGTTTAAGACAATCATTGTGGACAGATTGTTCAATAGAACAATGTCGACATACCCAAGGACTCGAGACGAAGCAAAAAGGAAGTTAACCTTTGATAATTTTAGCAATATTGGTAAAACTTATAAAATATGAAGGTATTTAGACCCCCCCCCTTTGATTTTTTTTTCATAAACGAGACATATAAGACTCGACAAATGTAAGTCAAATAACTTGGTATAGGAGAAAACTAGTACTAAAACAAAAATTAAAACAGAAGAAGTATCAGTCAAGTTAAAACACTTCCCCCTATCCACTCAAATATCCGATTTATGAATTCTAATTTGACCTTTAAGTAAAGAACACTAAACATTCTTGGAAAACTTAAATAATTCCGATAAAGAAGTAGGTACTGGAAATAATACGACCAAAATTTAGAATAAATATCTCAGAAACTACACCTCTTTATATCAAATATATGAGTATAGATAATAAAAATTACCTAAGAGGAAACAAAAGTATGGTACACCTGAAAGATAGAGTATCATAATATATGTATAGTATTTTAAAGAGACTCTAGAGATCCATCTAGAATTCAAAATAACACAAATCTCGGAAAGATAGATAGTAGATTAGAAATACAAATAGCGGATGATTTATGGCTGACTGGAATAACTAGATATCAAATTTACAAATGGATCTTTATAACGAAAAATTTATTACATACGAATATAAACACAAAGTTTAATACTTAATAAAGTCCTGGGACATAACTTATAGAATAGGAGAGAGTGTATAAGAATATGTGGAATGACTGATGGACGATGTTTACTGGGTCTGGGGTTCTTCTACTTTCCCTGGTCTATCAAAGTCGGAAATTCCTTAAATTGCATACTTTACCATGTAGTCATTTATATCCTTCTCCACACTATTCCTCGTATATCACTTGATAGTCGTTAACACGAAGGAGTTGAGGATATCTATACTACACAACTTAAATAACATGAACGGAGGGTTGGTCCGATCTATTACAGAAAGGATTCTCTTCAACATCTCTGATATTTCGTTTCTACAGTTTTCAAATTTAAATTGTACTTTTTAACAAAAGTTCTCCTTCAAGTCAAGTCGAGTCAGCGAGTCAACACAGGTTGAGAAACACTAGGGTACTTAACGTCGTGTGGTCCGGAGGGACAGGTAGTGGTTGAGGGCCTCAAGTGGGTATGAGTACAGGTAGCTCAGCCACTACGGTAGGTCGGTAGAGTAGGAGACAGCAGGGGAAGAGGAGGACGGGGGTTAGGGAGGGTTATAGTCTCAGAAAAGGTTACTCAATTGAGAAACGTACTTCACTGGTCTCATAACCTCAAAGTCGAAGTCGTAGCCATGGACGTTACTTGTGGGTCCTGACTAGAAATCTTACCTGACCAACCTAGAGGAACGTCAAGTTCCCTGAGAGTTCTCAGAAGAGGTTGTGGTGTCAAGTTTTCGTAGTTAAGAAGTCGTGAGTCGAAAGAAGTGTCAGGTTTAAAGTGTAGGTATGTACTGGTGACCTTTTTGGTATAGGAACTGATCTGCCTGGAAACAACCGTTTCATTACAGAGACGAAAACTTATACGATAGATCCAACCAGTATCGAAAGGAAGGCTCCTCATTCGCAGAAAATTAAAGTACCGACGTCACTAAAACCTCGACTTTTTTTATTTCAGACTGTGACAAGGGGGTAGATAAACTGTACTTCACTACCCTGGTCTACGGTACTAGAAGCATAAGACTTATAACTCGAAATTCGGTTGAAAAAAGTGAGAGGAGAAAGTGAAAGTAGTTCTCCGAAAAATCGAGGAGAAGTGAAAGAAGGTATTCCCACCACAGTAGACGTATAGACTCCAATATAAAGAGGGCCGTTAGAACTAAGGTCGAACACAAAGAAGGTCGGGTCGCAAAGAGTACTACATGAGACGTATCTTCAATTTACTCGTCCCACCGTTATATGTCGGAACTGCATGAGGAAGAGGATAAACCTTGGTCAGAGAACAAGGTACAGGTCAAGATTGACAACGAAGGACTGGACGTATATCCAAAGAGTTCTCCGTCCACTCCACCAGACCACAAGGGAAGAGAAAGTCTTACAAGGTGTCAAATAACACTAGGTGTGTCAGTTTCCGAAACCGTATCAGTTATTTCGTCTTTATCTACAAAAAGACCTTGAGACAAGGAAAAAGGTACTAGGTCGTCTACAACCGTTAAACAAGAGACCAAGGAGACAGAAAAGATTTTGGTCGAACTTGTAGTCCCTCAAGTACCAAGTGCATAACGCCTCCGGATATAGACTCAGGTCTACTAAAGGGTTTGATCTAAATCTAGAAGGATTGTCCCCTGTATTTTACATCTATACCCTTCTTTATATCCAACTCGTCCACGTCGAAAGAGAGTTTTCGGAATAAAGGATTTAACAATTTTAGGGTTTCACCGGAAAGACGAAGATCTGTGGGGTAACGAGTATAATGGCATACTCTCGAAAAGGAAATTTTGTGTGTTTGTGTGTACGTGTGTTCGTTAAAAATCTTACGGTTAAATAAATAAATAAAAAATAATGGAAAAGGTCTTTGATTAACTTATTTCCTAGACGAAGAATCGATCTCTAGAAGTGTTCACAGTGAATTCCAAATAGAATAAAAAAGTTGACAAATAATAAAAAGTATTTAAACCCTGAACGGAACTTGGGGGAGAAACACCATAAAGGAAACGGAGATTACACGAAAGGATGGCAAGGAGGAGTAATGGTGTAGTATCAATGAGAATTCCCAAAACGAGTCTCTGTGTCTGTATCTCTTGTCTGAACACTTGTGTCTTCCTCCCTCTCCCACCCTGTTTGACTCTTTCATCGTACCTGCGTATATGTGGAGGAATACACTTTATCTCTCGGTCACGCATAAACTACATACTACTTTCCTCTAGTCGGGTCAAGAGACACTCCACCCTCCTTCCAAGTTCTCCCTCCCCCTTATAAATATGTATACCGACCAAGTGCAACTACATATCGTCTTTGGTTGGGTTATAACATTTCGTTAATAGGAGGGTAATTTTTATTTTAAAATTTTTTTGTAAACGAATCCGTAATCGAAGTATGTCTAACAAGGACTAAAGAAAGTAAGAGTAACAAACTTGTGATGTACGAGGTGACATAAGATCGTGGAGAGAGAGAATTTATGAATACGGCACTATATTTGTGACAATTAATACAAGTAGAAGATGGTTAGAATTAGGTATTTGTTATGACGAGTATGGGTCAAGTTTTCTTCACAAGTCATCCATTCGTAAATAACTTTCTCATTTACTTAATAAAGGACTAACCCGAAAATTTGAAACCTGTATAAACTATAAAGAATGGTGACTCTTCCATATCTTAGAACTGGAGAGGTTCCTAGTATCAATACCTACTTTAAGGAGGACGCACTGACTTTACGCGGACACTAATGTTTGTAATAGTTGTAAATTTTTACTAATATTAAACACTTTCTCGAACTATATCACAATAGGGATCTTTTCCTTCGAAATAATGAATCGTTGGAACGGTCGAAAAAACACGACCAGTAACTTCTTTAGTCGATCTCGTACTTCAAAATATCCTAATCCCGGCTTCCAACTTTAACCTTCTTTTTTCAATTTAGACAAAAGAGAACAGAGAGAAAGATAGTGGAATCCTTTCTATGGATTCATGGAACGTCGTAGGTAATCTGTGAACTGGAAAAGGAGATGATCAAGGAGACTGATGTCACGGAGACTTCTGTCTTTATCTGTAGTGTCATCGCCTTTTTCATTAGATTGAAACATTAGTAGAGAGACTGTAATAAAAGAAGGGTACAAGTAAAACAAACAATCTAATGAACAGGTGGATGGATGAACGGGACCGGGACAAGGACGGGAAGGTCCATTCAATCTATCTCCTCACTAATGTAACGTAACAATCCAGATGTCACAAACAAAACAGGAGAAATCAGTCGTGTATGTTTTATGGACTTATATTGGATAAAAATTTCTTGCCAACACATGACTCAACTCATAGTAATTACTGATACAATAAACGGAACTCCTTAAAAGACAGAGGGTGGGTGTGTACCTTGAACAAACTAAAATTATTGTTGAAATACCTACTTACCGTACTTCATTTTTCGTTCGTGCACCAAACATGTCCACATGAACAGAATATTGAGTTTCGAAAAATAGTCCTTAGAAACTGTCAGTCCAGTTATCTGAATTTTAGTTTATGGAGTAAAAGATCTTCTCGAGAGTCAATTGTTTCTCACTTTTATGTTCCTCTATTTCATGTTTACTGTAGTCTAACTTGAACTTCACAAGATCTAAATACTCCTATTCAGGTTTCATCGGGGGTCGGGGGCGGTGACGGAGGGGGAGGGGCGGGGGTGATGAGAGAAAATAAAGGATTGGACAAGAAAGGAGGGGTAAGATAAAACCATCGGATGTGTCAGAAATAACTTTCCTTTTAAAATGGGTCAAATAGAAACCAAAGTCGAACAAGGGATTTATCCAGTCGAACCTTATAAGGAAACGTTCCTAACGTGACTTTACAAGTTTGACGTACATAAATGGATTGATCTTTAAAGTCCCTAAGACAATAGTAATTCTTTCGAGAGAAGGATAGGGAGGAGGGAGGAGTGGGGAGAAGGGGGGTGGTGGGGACGAAACCTGTAACAGAAACGTATTTCTGTCACTTCGAAACACAAATAAATCTTCTATATCTAACACTGTACCCAATGAGACGTTGAAAGGACGAGACAACAACAACAATTTATTACTTACCGTACTTTATAAAGGTATTTAGTCAGACTGGTACCGTTAAGGACGACATTGATAGAAATTTAATATGACTAAAAAAAATAAGAAACGGAGAACTTTATTATAAATAGACGGTTCTGGTCGAGTCTACAGTGATAAATAGTTTTACATATATCGAAAGGATCCGTCTCAATTGGTTAAGTGAGACATAAAGGTTTTGTGAAAATACTATTTGTGGGACATCGTTATGGACAATAAATAAACACAGACAGTGTGTGGTCTTTCGAGGAACTTACACACCTTATAAAATATAAAGAGGTAGAGGGGTCATCGATCAAGTCTCAGACTGTACATGATCTATAAGTTATTTACATCTTTCTTATTTATTTACTTATTAATGGTATTGTTTTAAGTTATAACGTAATTCGGGTGAAATTTTTAATTTGAACAAATAGATAGTTTGTCTAGAAAGAATTCGAAGATGATTTTCGGTCCGGAACAAACATCCGGGCCCTCTGTATCGTTTCTTGTTTTGTCTGATTTTCGGGACATAAGTACTTTAAGTACTCCGACTTGTTATACTTTGACATCTTTGAACTGTCCAAAATGGATGTTTTGACTGTTAACATGTAGTAAGTCTACTCATATAAAACCACTACTTTAATTCTTCGAACTAAGTTTGGAAGACCTTCGTCCCGGATACCTAGGAACAATTTAAAGTGTACGACAAACTGTAGTCCTAAGACAGGTGTAAGTCCTATGTTGAATCAGACTTACGGGTAGAAGATAATGGACCTAATAACGTTATCGGAGAATTTGACGAAGGGACTACGGACAGAAGAATGACAGAAAAAACTGGTTTCGTCGAGTTCACTGAAAATTTTACAGATCGTTAGTCTAGTACTGGGAGGAGACATGTCTTGGGATGTAAGCGAGATGTAAAGTGATTCTTTTTCGTAATTGAAAGAACGTTACCGGATGTTTCTGGAATACGTAAGACCGTAGGGTGAAAAGGAAGAGAAACCGTAAGAACAAAGTATAACAAGTGTGATAAAGTCGATGTGACTGAAGAATTTATAAGGTCAATAGAAGACGAAACCCCGGAAATGTGCTAGAACAGGAAGACGAATCTTTCGAGAAGGGAGTTTATGGATGTACCAGTTGAGGAATGAAGAAGTCTACGATCGGGATTGTAGTAAAAACGTTACTCAACTGAGTTTAGTGTGAAAGTTTATACAATGAATAACAAGACTGAATGAAGAAAAAAGGACAAAAAAGACAAAGGACATCAGGTTCCCTACAAGATAGTATGGTATGCCAATTGAATAAATAAGACAGACGACAACTAAGAAGGAAACAGAACAATCTACCATTCGAGATACTTCCGTGACTGAACCTTTTTTTTTTTATATATATATATATATATATCAAGTCATAGAGTTTTGGGATCTTGTCATGAACCGTATGTCATTCTTTTGTTTATGTATATATATGAGTGTGTGTGTACCTAAAAATTACCGTCCTATTTACAATCTGTAAGATTTAATCTGATCTAAAGGGGGATATATCTTATATGATTATAAGGAGGATGGAATTATAAGACTAAATGTTAGGTCTTCTTTTATTCCACCTCATTTACCTGAAAATAAATAATGGACTACGGACCGTCCGTTATTGATATCTGAATGGAACATCTCAAGTAAATTTACATTATTGAGTAATGATATTATGAAAATGATTTATGTTTCAACTCTTACTCTCTTAATTATGTTGAATACTAGGGTGGAACCTTCACAATCCTACAAAACCGGAAACAACGAGAACGGTAAGATAAAATATCGGATTATGTGAAAAATTTTATTAATAATATAAAAGGTTTTACCTACGGTTATTCAACATATTTAGGAGACTTTTAGTCTTTTCGTGTGAAGGTAATGATAACAGACAACCGTACCTTACACACTCTTACTCCCAATCTCCTTCCTTTAGATAAACGGATAACTAATCTTTCGATGGTGACGACAAAGACAATATAATGACGATTTCATAAGAAGTGGTTTCTCTCTTTTAATAAGATTTCACAGATAATTTTTTTAGGACGACACTGTCGGTCAAGTTAGTTTTTTCGTAAACTTTACATATGGTGTCTCAAAACTATCCAACAAGACTAAAGACTAAAATATTCTTTCTTGATTACAATTTCCCTCAATTCAAATCTATAATGTAAAAGTTTACTCATTTCTGAAAATAAATATTCAAATACAATCCGTCAGAAACGGTTTATAATACTAGAACTTTTACGTTAATATTGATAGTTATTTAGAAATCTAATGAAATACATTTGATATTTATTTCATCTCTAAAACAACAACAACAACAACTGTGGGTCGTCCCTTGAGATTTCTTTAGTGTTACAGTACCTTTAAGATTGAGATAGCGTTTGAGTATATATCTAAACCTTTTTGAAAGATGGATGGACGGATTGGATATTAATACTTTTCCGGTCATAATTATTACAAAGGAAGAAATTTTATCCCTTAAGGTGTAGTTTCATTCTAATTAACAGAAAAACTAACTAGACCTTATAAAAAAAAGAGAACGTACTACTTTACTGTACGAATTATTATATAAACTTAATTACACGGGTTAACCGGTATTTATTATAAAATTTTACTGAAGTAATCGTGTCGTCATAAAACCACACACTCTCATTGGTTCTTTACTCTATCAGTACTAACGTTTTATTCTTTCTTCCAACTGATAAAAGTATCATCCCTGGATATACCAATAAAGAAAACCAGACAATTTCATAAGTATCCAAGTCCCACTTCTTACACATGTCTCCTGTTTTTGTTTGTTTCGTAAAACGTAATACCATAGACTTGAGGTAATTTCCTGTCTTTACCATGCCTGGATTGTCTTCGCCTTCTATAATTATTCTCCACTGTTCTTATGTGTCTTATTGACATGTTTTTTCTAGAAGTACTGTGTCTATTAGTACTACTACACTAGTGATTAGAGCTCGGTCTGTAGAACCTTACACTTCAGTTCACCGGGAATCTTTCGTAGTGATGCTCGTTTCGATCACCTTCACTATCTTAAGGTCAACTCGACAAAGTTTAGGACTTTCTACTACGATATTTTCACAACGTGAGTTATACCGTCGTTTAAACCCTTCTGAGTCGTCACCGGTGTCCTGCCCTTTTACAGTCAAAAGTAAGGTTAGGGTTTCTTTCCGTTACGGTTTCTTACGAGTTTGATGGCGTGTTAACGTGAGTAGAGTGTACGATCATTTCATTACGACTTTTAAGAGGTTCCGTCCGAAGTCGTTATGCACTTGGCACTTGAAGGACTACAAGTTCGACCAAACTCTTTTCCGTCTCCTTGGTCTCTAGTTTAACAGTTGTAGGCGACCTAGTACCTTTTTCCTTGTCTCAAGGTCCTTTTGTAGATGAAGACGAAATAACTGATACGGTTTCGGAAACTGACACACCTAGTGTTATTTGACACCTTTTAAGACTCTTTCTACCCTTATGGTCTAGTGGACTGGACGGAGAACTCTTTAGACATACGTCCAGTCCTTCGTTGTCAATCTTGACCTGTACCTTGTTGTCTCACCAAGGTTTATCCTTTTCCTCATACAGTTCCGACATATAACAGTGGCACGAATAAATTGAATACACGTCTCATGTAGTACTCTTTACGACCTGACCTTCTTTGTGTCGACCTTAGTTCTAACGACCCTCTTTCTAGTTAGTGGAGTCTATACGTCTACTGTGGTGGGAATACTATCTTTCACTTCTCCTCGATTTTCCGGAGAACTACTTTCACTTTCTCCTCTTGCTTTTTCAACCGAATTTCGAGTTATAAGTCTTTTGCTTCTAGTACCGTAGACCAGGGTAGTGAAGTACCCTTTATCTACCCCTTTGTCACCTTTGTCACAGTCTGAAATAAAAAAAAGTCGAGGTTTTAGTGACGTCTATCACTGACGTCGGTACTTTAATTTTCTACGAATGAGGAACCTTCTTTTCAATACTGGTTGGATCCATCGTATAACTTTTCGTTTCTGTAATGAAACGGCTGATTCCAGGTAGATCAGTTCCGATACCAAAAAGGACACCAGTACATACCTACACTCTCAACCTGACACTTCTTTCGACTCGCGAGTTCTTAACTACGAAAACTTGACACCACAACCTCTTCTGAGAACTCTCAGGGAACCTGACGTTCCTCTAGGTTGGTCAGGTAAGNGTCATGAAACCGGTGGAGTACGCTTCTCAACTGAGTAACCTTTTCTGAGACTACGACCCTCCCTAACCCCCGTCCTCCTCTTCCCCTGCTGTTTTCTACCCTACCGACTTACGGTAGTGACTGAGCTACCTGTACTCAGACTCACTTGAGACCCTCTACCATTACCTGTCCCTCGGGACCGCACGACGCTAAGTACCCCAGCGTTTCTCAGTCTGTGCTGACTCACTGACCTGACTTGACTTGACTTGACTAAGATATACATTTCCTACTAGAAAGTGTATATAATATTTTGTAGATACCTTTACGTTAAACTACTTAATGACCTAAAATCAAAGAAGATATTTGTGGGACATTCATTTAAAAGAACTAATACTCAGAATAAAGTTATTTCTATGAAAGATTAAATAAAATAAACGTTAAATGGATCAATAGACGAACTAAAGTTAGGAAACTCTATCCAATTCCGGAAGAATGCTAAGTCCTATCCTGAATATAACCACTTACAATGTACGATTGAACATTTTTTCAATGATGCAACAAAACCTCCCACAAGATATAGTCAATGTATATCAAAGGAATAACTCAATAAGTCTCGAAATAAAAATGATTAAACAAAAAGGACCCATGAGACAGATGTCACTTCTCTCTCTCCAATTACTGATGGACACTGACTATCTTTGGGCCTCTACAACCTCGTCACCCTATAAATTTTTATTTTATATGGAGATGAAACACAACTAATATCCTACCGAAGAAAAGATACCAAAGTATAAGGTCGTAATTTATGACGCATATATTGAAGTTTTATACACCACATGTATGAAACTTTCACTTTCACCTTCACTACAGCGAGTCAGAACGGGCTGAAAAATGCTGGGGTACCTGACATCGGACGTGGTTCGAGGAGACAATACCCTAAAAGGTCCGTTCTCATGACGTCACCCAACGGTAACGGAAGAGGTCCCTTAGAAGGGCTGGGTCCCTAGTTTGGGTCCAGAGGGTGTAACATCTGTCTACGAAATGGTAGACTCGGTGGTCCCTTCAGTCCTTCATATATGAAATCTATATAAGTTTAAGATATTTATCGTATATTAAGGGTTATGATTGTAAAAAAGAATTGGATACGTTGAGAAATGGTATGAACATATATAAACTATATAATCTCTTCTGATCCTACTTAACCTAAAACGGAAATAACAACTATAAAAAACAAGTTACTAACGTGAAAAAATTATAAACTTTTAGAGAGGTTCAAAACGTGTCAACTAAACTAAAAGTCAATAAAAAACATTCGTATTATATATTAAAGACAAAGTCCCAGTTATAAAAGGTATATAGTCTTAATTTTGTTTTTATAAACGAAATTACTTGTAACCCCATGTACGTACATAGAAAAAGTCAAAACAAAAGAAATCCTATCTACGAATCTTCACCACAATGACCCAGTATGCCACCAAATGGAAGATCAAAAAAAATTCCTTAAAGGTAAGACAGAAGGTATCACCACTAAGTACAACCACATACTGTCTTTAGTGTGGTTATAACATTTGGTCAGTAGTTAGTTAATTTTTATTTTATTATAATTTTTACGAAATTGATTAAAAGAAGTCGAGGTAGACATACGGGAGAAAATCTTTATAATAAAATAAGGATCCGAGTAGTAAACTTATAAAGGATAAAAATTTGATAAAAAAGGAAAATATAGTATACCTATAACAAAGTAGACCTTTGTACAGGGACGTTTATGGAAGAGAACTTACAGAAGTAATCAAGAAGTCTTCGACCTAAAAGGAAGAAGAACACCAAGTAGGTGTAAAATTTATCGAAGAAAAAAAAAATTGACTACGATTTTAAATAACCCTTACCCCAAGTATAAAAGATTGTAAAATAGACATACAACGACATGTACACATAGTTTCCTTCTTTTTATGGACTACTTGTATAGTTAATTTCATTCCTTGATGACTCCTTTAGTCCTAACTTTATCGAAATTGAGACTTGTATGAACGTTTTAGACACTTTGAACTCATATGAAAATTCCCCAGAATTCCGTATTCCTTCCTTCTTGTACTTCGCGTACGTTGACCCCTAATTTTTCATTAAGTCTTTATTTAGACTGAAAAGGATACTGTATGTTCTAATATGTTTAATTTATCGGAACCACACCTCAATATATCCTCAATTTTTTAAGTAACTCTTCAACGTCGTGACTCTACCAGGAGGGTGTCTAGACACGTGGTCAACAACGAGTTATTTTGACGTTCAGAACTTCAATTAAATCTGACCAGGTTCCGGTTCTCAAAGGAACATAGGGATAATCGTTGTTGTGTTTATGATAGACCTCCTAACGTGGATGTAGGATCCGGTGTCTTTAAAGTTCTTTAATACGAGGAAGTCTCATCCTTTAGTGATTAAGACGTTCTTGTGTCTTGTAGTATTTATACTTCTTTCGTACGAAATAGTTAATTGTTCATTAAGTCAAGTCAAGTCAAGTCAGCGAGTCAGCAGAGGTTGAGAAAACGCTGGGGTACCTGACGTCGTACGGTTGGAGGGACAGGTAGTGGTTGAGGGCCTCAGGTGGGTTTGGGTACAGGGAACTAAACCACTACGGTAGGTTGGTAGAATAGGAGACAGCAGGGGAAGAGGAGTACTGGAGTCAGAAATGCTCGTCCCAGAAAAGTTTACTCAGTCGCGAAGCGTAGTCCACCGGTTTCATGACCTCGAAGTCAAAGTTGCAGTCAGGAAGGTTTTTTGTGGGTCCTGACTAGAGGAAATCTTACCTGACCAACTTAGAGGAACGTCAGGTTCCCTGAGAGTTCTCAGAAGAGGTTGTGGTGTCAAGTTTTCGTAGTTAAGAAGCCGTGAGTCGAAAGAAGTGTCAGGTTGAGAGTGTAGGTATGAACTGGTGACCTTTTTGGTATCGGAACTGATCGGCCTGGAAGTAGCCGTTTCATTACAGAAACGAAAACTTATACGATGGATCCAACCAGTATGGAAAGGAAGGTTCCTTTTCGTAGAAAATTAAAGTACCGACGTCAGTGGTAAACGTCACTAAACCCCCGGGTCTTTTTATTTCAGTCGGTGACAAAGGGGTAGATAAACGGTACTTCACTACCCTGGTCTACGGTACTAGAAGTAAAAGACTTATAACTCGAAGTTCGGTTGAAAAGGTGAGAGGAGAAAGTGAAAGTAGTTCTCCGAAAAAGCAAGGAGAAGTGAAAGACGGTATTCCCACCACAGTAGACGTATAAACTGTAATAACTATAAAGAGGGTCTTTAGAACTAAGGACGAACACAAAGAAGGTCGGGTCACAAAGAGTACTACATGAGACGTATCTTCAATTTATTTGTCCCACTGTTATATGTCGGAACTGTATGAGGAAAAGGATAAACCTTGGTCAGACAACAAGGTACAGGTCAAGATTGATAACGAAGGACTGGACGTATGTCTAAAGAGTTCTCGGTCCAGTCTACTAGACCATAAGGATAGAGAAAGTCTTAAAAGGTGTCAAATAACACTAGGTGTGTCAGTTTTCGAAACCGTATCAGTTATCTCGTCTTCGTCTACAAAAAGACCTTGAGAGAACGAAAAAACTACTAAGTCGCCTACAACCTTTAAACTAGAGACCAATGAGACGGAAAGGATTTTGGTCGAACTTGTAGACCTTCAAGTACCAAGTGCATAACGACTTCGGACCGAACCTCTTAAAACTCGTAGTGAAATGATCACACACTCTACTCACGTTAACACGCCATCAAACTCGTAAGAAACCGTAACGGAAAGAAACCCTAACCTTACTTTTGACTGGAAAAGGTCAGGACACTGGTGACGACTCAAAAGGTTTAAACGACCATAGAACTGACGTCGTGAAAGTGTCGTAGTAGAAAGTCCTAAACTTTGTCGAGTTGACCTTAAGGTAGTGGAGGTGATCGAAACAAGCATCACTACGAAGGATTCCGGGTGAATTGAAGTGTAAGGTCCTACAGACCGAGATCCACTCACTAGTGTGGTAGTACTGATAGACCCAGTACTTCTAGAAAAAACATGTCAAGAAGACACATAAGAACGGCGGAAAAGAATTATAGAAGACGAAGACAATCCAGGTATGATAAAGACAGGAAATAACTCGGGTAGAAACGTACTTTACAAGAGAACCATAGAGATTAAAAAAACTTTTCTAGAGATCAGAAAGGGTAAGACAACAAAAGGAGATAAAGAAACGTGACTAGTGACTCCTCCGGAAAGAATATCAAATAGTTAAGTGTTTTTACAGAAGATAACTACAATAGTGTTTAATATTTGATTACACCTAGTAATATGAATCTTTTTTATTTTCATTTGGAACTTTTAGATATCTCCTTTTCTCTGTTTTTTAGGTTAATAGAATTTTTTAACTTAAAAACCGTTATTTTTCTTTATATCCTCAATGGATCAGTTACCTCTTTGAAGATGAAGGACACTATCAACCATGATTTGTATGGAATACTTTTAATTAATGAACTTTTGACCCGTTTTAATAAAAGTCTATAGTTTGAAATTTGTCCTGTTCTGACTGAAAGGTTTCTCTTTCCTTAACTTACGGAACTTAATAGGATATCAAAGGAGTTCTGTGAAACTCGGACCTCCCGGTCTCTCCCATAGTCCTCTTATGGTGACATAGTGATTAATTTCCTCTAACTCTGACCCCTACGTCCACCGTTTCCGATGACTTTATACACTCTTTCTCATAGTCACTCCTCCCTCCATGTGTCTATTTCTCGAGACTGATAGATGTTTCCCCAATTGAACTTACGAACCCATTTTTTATTAGACTTTTATACACACCATTTTAACATATTCCGGTTCGTTTTTTGTATATCATACCATTTTGTCTGAAGACTTTTAAAGGTCCCGAGTGAGTCCCGATTCTCTAGACACTCAAAGTGGAACCACCTGACCTCCCTGTAACGTCTGGCGTACTAGTTAAGTCCTCTCTGGAACTTTTATGAGAGTGTGTAAGTATCGGGCTCTGAGTTCAGATATGTACGAGGTCGTTTCACCTTTTTATTCAGAGATGACCTAGTCTAATTAGACGTTCCGTGAATTTACGGACTGTTTTGTATGACATCTTAGAAATTTACTTCTGTTGTTTTAGGTCTGTTAGTCATTACATTATATGTGTTACAAATCATAGTTTATTTTTCACGATTTCGGCCTTTTACACTGAGTGTTTGTTCTGTTTTTAGTCTAGGATTCCCCTTTTTTCTCTATTACTTTTATCACATTTTATTAAAATTTTGTAATTTTTACACGAGTAACTAATTTCCTATTACTTTTATACCACTCTTTCCTTTACCTTTGATATTCTATTTAATTTACCCTTATATCTCCACTTTTTTTTTTTTCTGTTTTTAGGGGTGTGTCTTAGACTTTATTTTTTGAGTAACATCTGTGACTCTTTTTACACCTTTTATCGTAATATCGTTTGTTCCTTCTGTAACCTAAATGGTTCTTAATTTTTTTTTCTCTTGATGTCTTTTGTTTGCTTATTCACTATGACTCTTATCTTCACCCCTGAATGGATGTTTAAACTGAGTGTAATTTGTTTATTATTCTATCTACATTATGTCAAGAACTTACTCCTTTTAATGTTGTAACTGGTGAAATTTTTATATATACTCAAATTAGAGACTTCACTCCGGGGGGAAAGTAAGGAAACAACAGGAAGTCAACGAGTCAGTTCAGGCTGAGACGTTGGGGTACCTGACGTCGTACGGTCCGAAGGGACAGCAAGTGGTTTAAGGGCCTCGAACGAGTTTCAGTACAGGTAACTCAGTCACTACGGTAGGTTAGTAGAGTAGGAGACAGCAGGGGAAGAAGAGGACGGAAGTTAGAAAGAGTCACAGTCCCAGAAAAGATCACTCAGTCGAAAAACATAGTTCACCGGTTTCATAACCTCACAGTTGATGTCGTAGTCAACAAGGTCACCTATAAGACCCAACTAAAGGAAATCCTAACTGACTAAACTGGAGGAACGTAAGGTTCCCTGAGAGTTCTCAGAAGAGGTTGTCAAGTTTCCGTTGTTAAGAAGTCACAAGTCGGAAGAAATATCATGTTGAGAGTGTAGACATGTACTGATGTCCTCTGTGATATCGAAACTGATATACCTGTAAACGGTCGTTTCATTACAGAGACAAAAACTTATACGACAGATCCAAACAGTATCAAAAAGGAGGTTCCTCGGTTCTCAGAAAATTAAAGTACCTACCGGACGTCAGTGGTAGACGTCACTAAAACCTTGAGTTCTTTTATTTCAGACAGTGACAAAGGTAACAAAGGGGTAAATAAACGGTACTTCACTACCCTGTTTACGGCGTTAGAATCAAAACACTTACAACTCAAAATTCAGTCGTAAAAGTGATAACAGAAAGTGGAAGTAGTCCTACGAGAAATTAAGGAGAAGTGAAAGAAGGTATTACCACCACAGTAGACGTAATACTCCAACAACCATAAAGATTGTCGTTAGAACTAAGGTCGAACACGAAATAGGTAGGGTCGTAAAGTGTACCACATAAGACGTAAATTCAATTTATTCGTCCCACTGTCATATGTCGGACCGTATGAGGAAAGGGTCAACATTGATCAGGTATCAAAGTACAGGCCAAGATTGAAAACGAAGGACTGGACGTATGTCTAAAAAGTCCTCCGTCCAGTCCACCAGACCATAAGGGTACAAAAAAGCTTAAAAGGTCAAAAAACACTAGGTGGGTTTCTGAAATCGTATCAGTTCTTCGTCTTCGTTTGTAAAAAGATTGTAAGAGAACGAAAAAGATACTGGGTCGTGTACAACCGTAAACTAGAGACAAAGGAGACGGAAAAGATTTAGGTCGAACTTGTAGACGCTCAAGAGTCAAGTGTACGACAACTTCGGATCGACCCCCTTAAAACTCATAATGAAACGGTAGTATACCTTACTCACGTTAACACATCATCAAACTCACAGGAAACCGTAACGGGAAGAAACCCTAACCTTACTTTTGACTGGAAAAGTAAAGAATGTAACAATTAATTATTGAAGAACAAAAAACAGTACTAATGACCGATCTTTAAATATTAAACATAATTAGGTGAGTCTCTAAAACTAAGATGAGTAAAAGAAACAGGGGGGGGTTACGAAATCTCGTAAAAAATTTTTAGTGATTATGTCGGAAATAAACGGAGTTTAAATTATACAAGAAGAGAAGACCGAAGGGAGTATTGAGTCAACCATTTCTTAGACGGAGGTTACGTCTACTGTGACCAAGCTAAGGACCCAACCCTTCTAGGGGACCTCTTCCCTATCCGATGGTGAGGTCATAAGAACCCGAAGGGAACACCTATTGACCATTTTTTAGACGGACGTCACACCCTCTGGACCCAAGTTAGGGACTCAACCCTTCTATGTGGACCTCTTCCCTTTCCGATGGATGAGACATAGTACCGGACCTTTTCAGGTACCTCTTCAGGTACCCAAACGTTTCTCAGTAGTGCTGACTCGTTGAAAGTGAAAAGTGAAAGACCAAAGACTTCCCTTACCAATCGTTGATTGAGGACGAGGTACGAATTCTAATAATAATAATAAAGATACAATTCATAAGTCAGACTACCTCGTAGCAGTGGAACCGTGTAAGATAAAAGAACCCTTTTCCTTTCTCGTTCTCTCGACTATGTTTGTACTTTACCTAAAATTTCGTAAAGAAAATAAATATAAGTGTAAAGACACGGACTTCATTTAACATACTCGGTTTGAAACGCAAGTACCCTACCCTTTTATATACAGAGGGTAACATCCATATGATTCGAGGTACCGATATCTATTTATTGGGGATTTCCTTTGTACTGGATATAAGAGACTGTCTTGATTTTGGAGATTACTACGGTAGTAAAATAATTTTGAATAAAACCGTAAATTTCTTCTGTTAAAGTCTTTTATTACCTCCATAAAGTCATGAGACAAAAGAATTGAAAAGACGTGTGAAACGGTGACAAGTGACAATCGAAGGTAAACTTTGAAAGACAAAAGAACAGAAGAAAACAAAACATTAAGAAGTTCCATTACAAAGACGTTCAACATGTATTAAAGATTTGTGAAAATCGACATATAAGAGAAGACCAATACGAAAAGGAGAGTGTGACGTTCGTGTCATCAATGAGATTAAAAAAAGGGGGAATTATATCTTGTTTTAAAATTTATTAATCAAAAAAGATGATTATCTTCATTTGTATGAATTACGTCTCAATAACTTTTAATCTCTTTATATGTTTGTACGTATGGGTGTTTTGTGTTTGACTTTAATGAAGATACAAAAAGGACATGATTATAGACATTTATCAATTCAAAACTAATTACTGTTCAGATGGTAAATGAACTTATACACAATCGAGGAATTATTTTTTGAAGTCTGAGATATATCGAACCAAAAAGATGCAGTTTTATTATTAAAAATATAAGTATTACATAAATAGTTCATACCAAAACTTACAGATATAATAAGGTAAAACTATATAAAAAGTATTAAAGAGTAATTAAATGTGATCACGTAAATCCATCAAAGGACCAACATGTAACAACATTTACTGTGACTTGGTGTGTTAAAAAAAAATGTATAGGAACGAGTATATACTTAGACATGATAAACATATGTATGTTTTAAATTTATTATTCGTCGTCATTACGAGTTTTAAGAGGTTCGGTCCGAAGTCGTTATGTACTTGGCACTTGAGGGATTACAAGTCCGACCAAAATCTTTTCCGTCTCCTTGGTCTCTAGTTTAACGGTTGTAGACGACCTAGTACCTTTTTCCTTCTCTCAAGGTCTTTTTGCAGATAAAGACCAAATAACTGATACGGTTTCGGAAACTGACACACCTAGTGTTATTTGACACCTTTTAAGACTTTCTCTACCCTTATGGTCTGGTGGATTGGACGGAGAACTCTTTAGATATACGTCCAGTCCTTCGTTGTCAATCTTGACCTGTACCTTGTTGTCTGACCAAGGTTTATCCTTTTCCTCATGCAGTTCCGACAAATAACAGTGGGACGAATAAATTGAATACACGTCTCATGTAGTACTCTTTGCGACCCGACCTTCTTTGTGTTCGACCTTAGTTCTAACGGTCCTCTTTATAGTCAGTGGAGTCTATACTTCTACTGTTGTGGGAATACCGTCTTTCACTTCTCCTCGATTTTTCGGAGAACTCCTTTCACTTTCTCCTCTCACTTTTTCAACCGAATTTCGAGCTATAAGTCTTTTACTTCTAGTACCGTAGACCAGGGTAGTGAAGTACCCTTTATCTACCCCTTTGTGACCTTTGTCACAGTCTGAAATAAAAACCCCCGAGGTTTTAGTGACGTCTTCCACTAACGTCGGTATTTTAATTTTCTGCGAATGAGGAACCTTCTTTTCAATACTGGTTGGATATATCGTATAAGTTTTCGTCTCTGTAATGAAACGGCTGATTCTAGGCAGATCAGTTCCGATACCAAAAAGGGCACCAGTACATACCTACACTCTCAACCTGACACTTCTTCCGACTCACGACTTCTTAACTACGAAAACTTGACACCACAACCTCTTCTGAGAACTCTCAGGGAACCTGACGTTCCTCTAGGTTGGTCAGGTAAGACTTCCTCTAGTTGGGACCCTAAAGAAACCTTCCTTACTACGATTTCGACTTTGAGGTCCTGAATCCGGTGGAGTACGCTTCTCAACTGAGTAACCTTTTATGAGACTACGACCCTCCATGACCCCCGTCCTCCTCTTCGCCTACTGGCTCCTACTCTACAGACCTACTGTAGTGCCTGAACTACCTGCACTCAGACTCACTTGAGACCCTCTACCACTACCTGTCCCTCCGGACCGTACGACGCTAAGTACCCCAGTGTTTCTCAGCCTGTGCTGACTCGTTGACTTGACTTGACTTGACTTATCCTTTAGTTATTACTAAGATCAACTGTAACCATGTGTCAAAATTTTGGATAAAAACTCTGTAAATTATATATATAGGTTAAAGTTATACTCTTTCAATAGTTAACATGCACCATTCGAGACACAGACAAAAGAGACGTGGTAATCTATGATAAAAAAATTATAAATCCTTATATCATACCTTTTGAAAGAGTAAAATTATAAAAAATATTATTTGCTAACTACTTGGATAATAGTATATATTAACGGGTAAGTATAAAAACTTTCCAAAAAGAATTTTTTTTTTTTAGCTAACAAGTTGACCGTCAAAGGGAAGGGACCACCAAGTCTACCACTTCTTAGACGGACCTTACGTCCTCTGGATCAAAGTTAGGCACCCAACCCTTCTACGGGACCTCTTCCTTTACCGATGAGTGAGGTCATAAGAACTTACCCTTTACGGTACCCGTTTCCTCGAACCTTACGATGCCAGATAACCTAATGTCTCTCAAAAACTCCGTGGTGACTCGATAGTTGTGAAATAAAGTTTTTCGAATTTTTACATTTAATAGATAAATTCAAGTTAAAAACTTAATATTTTCAGTATATTTGAATAATCTTTATAATCTTATATGATTTCACAATTTTTTATTATAGTTTATTACTATAATAGTTATCAGACCCACAGTACCTTTTAAACTGTCTCGTTTGGACCTAGAACCCCTAAAGGGATCATTTTATATATCTTTTTACCAATCTTTTATAAGTATTGTTGTTAATTTTTATAATTTAAATTTTTACTGAGATTAAAGTAGAGTATTGAAACTTTTGTCCTTCGAATAGACTCTGGCCAGGACTGGAAAAGGTTAAGGATTATTTTAAGACATCCTATCTAGTCGTCTTAGTACTCTTGAGAAAGATTACACTTACCTATCCTTCCGTTCATCTTTAGTTTCTTTTGTAAACTTTTGATTTTTTGTTTGTTTGTTTGTTTTTTGATACAGAAATCTCTTAGACTTCTGTCAAACTTTTCTGGTTATTTCAAACAGTATAATACCCTTTGACGGGATTGAAACTTCTCTCTCTGTTCCGGGTAACGATACTCTTATCGGAAAGACCCACCTCATATAAGACTACATGTAATAATTCTTTTCTAAAGTCCTTTCTTTTGTTTCGGGTCTATAGTTCCCTATATATTATTATCTAATAGTCGTTGATAGGAGGAAACAGAAAAGGATGAGAATTTGATGTGTCTTTCATGAGTCTGAGTGTTTCCACAACAAGTCAACGAGTCAGAACAGACTGAGAAACACTGGGGTACCTGAAGTCGTGTGGTCCGAAGGAGTAGGAAGTGTAAGAGGGTATCGAACGAATTTAAGTACAAGTAACTCAGTCACAACTGTAGGTTGATAGAGTAGGAGACGTGGGGAGAAGAGGAGGACGGAAGTCAGAAAGGGGTATAGTCCTAGAAAATTTTACTCATCCCAGAAAAGATTACTCAGTTGAGAAGAGTAGTCACCGGTTTCATAACCTCAAAGTCGAAGTTGTATTCAGGAAGGTTGCTTGTGGGTCCTGACTAGACGAAATCCTACCTGACTAAGACGGTATTCCCACCACAGTACACGTATAGACTCCAATAACTATAAAGAGGGCCGTTAGAACTAAGGTCGAACACGAAGTAAGTTGGGTCGAAAACATACTACGTGAGACATATATTCAATTTATTCGTCCCACTGTTATATGTCGGAAATACATGGGAAAGGGCTAACCTCGGTCAGGTAATAAGACAGACCAAGATTGACAACGGAGAACTGGACGTATGTCCAAAACGTCCTCCGTCCATTCCACCAGACCATAAGGACAGAGAACTTCTTAAAAGGTCAAACAACACTAGGTGTGTCAGTTTCAGAAATTGAATCATTCAATTTGTCTTCATCTACGAGAAGACTTTAAGAGAACGAAAAAGATACTGGGTCGTCTACAACGGTCAAACTAGACAAGGGAGACGGAAAAGATTTAGGTCCAAATTATAGACCTTTAAGAGTCAAGTATACAACAACTTCGGATCGAACTTTCTAAAACACATAAAAGAACGATAACACACTTTGCTCACGTTAACACACCATCTAAATTGTAAGCAACCGTAACGGGAAGAAGCCCTGACCTTATTTTTGACTGGAAAGGTAAAGACACCGGTGACGACTCAAAAGGTTTAAACGACCGTATAACTCACGTCGTGAAAGTGTCGTAGTAGAAAATCTTACACTTCATCGAGTCGACGTTAAGGTAGTGGAGGTGATCGAAACAAGTATCATGACTAAGAATTCCGGGTGAATTGACGTACGAGGTCCTACAGACCGAGATCCACTCACTAGTGTGTGTTTCCACAATCAACTATATTTTACACGTATATATATATATATATATATATATATATATATATATATATATATTAACTCAATCTTCTTTCTGTTCTCTCTCTTAATCCGTCCTTTTTTATGAACTATTACAGGTTTTTCAAGGAATGAAACAGTAAAAAGTAACAAGTTAACCCAAAGAGACCACCGAGTCTACCACTTCTTAGACGGACATTACACCCTCCGGACCGAAGTTAGAGACCCAACTCTTCTAGGGGACCTCTTCCCGTACTGTCGGGTGAGGTCATAAGATCGGACCTCTTAGGGGTATCTGTCTCCTCGGACCGACCTATGTCAGGTACACCAGCGTTTTCAACCTGTACTGACTCGCTGATTGTCCGTGTAACAAGTCAGTGTTTCAACACAAACTGAGAAATGCTAGGGAACCTGACGTCGTACGGTCCGAAGGGATAGAAAGTCATACAGGACCTCAAATGAGGTTGAGTACAGATAACTAAGTCACTACGATAGGTTGGTAGAATAAGAGACAGTAGGGGAAAAGGAGAACTAGAATCACAGAAGGTCGTAGTTCCAGAAAAGGTTACTCGAACGAGAAGTGTAGTCCACCGGTTTCATAACCTCGAAGTCGTAACCAGGAAGGTTACTTATAAGTCCCAACTAAAGGAAATCCCAACTGACTAAACTAGATCGTCCGGTTCCCTGAGAGTTGTCAGAAGAGGTCGTGGTGTTAAAACTTTCATAATTAAAAAACCGCGAGTCAGAAGATAGACCAGGTTGAGAGTTAAATCATTTTCTGTATTTAACCGTCGATGTCTCATAATTTACTTGTAATTCGTGGACTGGACGGAGTACTCTTTGGACATACGTCCAGTCCTTCGTTATCAATCTTGACCTGTATCTTGTTGTCTGACCAAGGTTTATCCTTTTCCTCATGTAGTTCCGACAAATAACAGTGGGACGAATAAATTGAAGATACGTCTCATGTAGTACTCTTTACGACCCGACCTTCTTTGTGTTCGACCTCAGGTCTAACGGTCCTCTTTATAGTTAGTGGAGTCTATACGTCTACTGTGGTGGGAATACCGTCTTTGACTTCTCCTTGATTTCTCGGAGAACTACTTACATTTTCTCCTCTCACTTTTTCAACCGAATTTCGAGTTGTAAGTCTTTTGCTTCTAGTACCGTAGACCAGGGTAGTGAAGTACCCTTTATCTACCCCTTTGTTACCTTTGACAGTCTGAAATAAAACGCCCCGAGACTTTAGTGACGTCTACCACTAACGTCGGTACTTTAATTTTCTACGAATGAGGAACCTTCCTTTCAATACTGGTTGGATCTGTCGTCTCTATAATGATAATTTCTCGTCTCTGTAATGAAACGGTTGTTTCCAGGCAGATTAGTTCCGATACCGAAAAGGTCACCAGTTACGTACCTACACTCTCAACCTGACACTTCTTTCGACTCACGGCTTCTTAACTACGAAAACTTGACACCACAACCTCTTCTGAGAACTCTCAGGGAACCTGACGTTCCTCTAGGTTGGTCAGGTAAGACTTCCTCTAGTCAGGACCCTAAAGAAACCTTCCTTACTACGATTTCGACTTTGCGGTCATGAAACCGGTGGAGTACACTTCTCAACTGGGTAACCTTTTCTGAACTACGAACCTCCCTAACCCCCGTCCTCCTCTTCCCCTGCTGTCTCCTACTCTACCGACCTACCGTAGTGGTNACTTGACACCACAACCTCTTCTGAGAACTCTCAGGGAACCTGACGTTCCTCTAGGTTGGTCAGGTAAGACTTCCTCTAGTCAGGACCCTAAAGAAACCTTCCTTACTACGATTTCGACTTTGCGGTCATGAAACCGGTGGAGTACACTTCTCAACTGGGTGACCTTTTCTGAACTACGACCCTCCCTAACCCCCGTCCTCCTCTTCCCCTGCTGGCTCCTACTCTACCGACCTACCGTAGTGGTTGAGTTACCTGCACTCAAACTCACCTGAGGTCCTCAACCACTACCTGTCCCTCCGGACCACACGACGTTAAGTACCCCAGCGTTTTTCAACCTGTGCTTACTCACTGACTTGACTTGACTTTCGTCTTATTTGTGTTTTAAGTCTTTCGACAACACGAAAAAAGTCGAAGTACCCCAATGAACAAACGAACTTAACTCTTTTCTCGACAAGTATTGAAAAATTACAATATATGACATACACAATAATTTTGACGAGTATCTAAAAACGATTGACTACCGTGGGAAGGGACAAAAGGTCGTGACAATGTACACTTTTTCGAGTAAAGAATCGAGTAAAAGTTACTCCTAAACCCTCCATAATATTCAATCTACGAATCCGAGTATAAAGATGGAACTTTATTTTCAGAAGATGTTTAAATAATTGACTATCTTAGTCATTTATATGTATTTTATATTCGTAGTTCCACATTTTTATCAATCGTTTAGGTACATCGTTAGATATAGACATTAATCAGAAGTCTTAAATATTGTAAATGATGTGGTTCTTATTGTCCGTCGTACCACAAAATGTCTTTATTCATATCAGAGTCATCGTTATTTAACTACATTTTATTTTGTTAAAATTCCATCTTAATATTAGGATAATTCGATCGTTTCCTTTTATTTTACATTTGTGATGTATCACCGAAACCCCCAAGTACGATAAACATACGGAGAATATGAATTTTAACCTGAAGGCACCACCGAGTCTCCCATTTCTTAGACAGACGTTACACCCTCTGGAACAAAGTCAGGGACTTAACCCTTCTAGGGGACCTCCTCCCATATCGTTGGGTGAGGTCATAAGAATGGACCTCTTAGGGGTACCTGACATCGGGAGGTCCGAGGAGACAGGTACCCCAGTGTTTCTTAACCTGTGTTGACTCGTTGATTCGTGTCTTGTATGAATTTTTACAAATACGAAAAGAAAGATCTCGTTTATTTTTTTGGATGTATGAAATTTTAACGCAAAGGGAAATCTTTATAAGTAGGTCTTTTCATTAAGAGTTCTTCTTTAAAATTTTAATTTTTCTTTAATCTTTTTTACAAATACCAGAGTCTCGGTAATAATTTTTCAACCTTCGTTTGATTTACAGGTTTCTTTTTATAGAAAAGAAGTGTTTCATATATTCTAATTGTATTACCTTAAGACGGACATAAATTTTACAATTTACTTATGGGGTAGGTTTCTACCTTTCCAAATGTCCTTTACGGTTAATGAGACTCTATGTTCCTTAATATCTGAGTTACTATAAATCAGCAAATATACAGATACATTTATAACAATACGAACGTAGTATGAAACTCCTGTCAGTTTATCAGGTACGTGTAAGTTTTCCGAGTAGTCAAATGTATTAGAGGATTAGAATTTCGGACTATTAGAAAAAAAAAATTTGATTAAAATTACAACTTTACAAAATACACTTTTGAACTTGAAGGAAAATTTTGTCTAAAACGAGTTTAGTAGAATGTATATAAAATTCGTTGTACTATGTTTATCTATTAATTTGTTCAACAGAAAAACAAAAACAGTAAAACTTTAAATTTTTGTTACATAAAAGTCTTTTTAGAACGTATTTTAAAGTAACTTTCTCCGTCTTCATCCATGTTCAGAATTCTTAAGTAGTGTGGCTCGACGACCCATTCCCTTTGTGACACCACAAAATATCTGTTATCTGAAAGAGAACATTAATGGTAGTAAAAGGGGTCAAAGACTAATAAACGTTTTGTTATTGGTAAACCCGTCACCAATTAACAAAGAGAAGTTTGTAAACTGTGTAAGAAGTAATGAAAATCACTTACACTCGAAATATGATTTGGTGTTAATATTAATTCTGACTACTTTAGTAATCCGAACAACATTTGTAAGTCAAATAGGTTTATCTCAAACCGTTGTAAAATTTCCAGAAGACAGTCCAAGTAAGTTACACATTAATAAACAACAACTACAACTTAACGTCGTACTAACGACAGTAAACAGTAATACGAGATAACTTCATTCAGTTGACTAAGATAAATATTAAAAAAACTTACTTTTACCTTTGTGTTGTTGGGTTTTGGACACCCTGTGACATTTTCGTCACGATTCCCCTTTCAAGTATGGTTATGTCCGTATGGAGTTCTTTGTTCTTTTTTCAGTTTATTTATTGTATTGAGATGTGGATTTCGTTTATAAATATTTTAAAGACTAGGTGGATGTAAATTTTATTGTTGTTTATAGTGTTGAGATTTCGTAATTAAGTAGAGAAGACAATAATTATATAACTTACAGTTCTTCACGACAATAAGATCAATGAACCACCAATGTATTTAACCCTTTTAATTGTTATTGTGTTATTATCACCCTCTGAAATTATGGGGTGAGTGTGGATACCTATCTAGTTGATTTGTCTTTTAATTGTTCCTTTGTGTTTGAAATTTACTATGTTATCTGGTCAATCTGGATTAACTATAGATATCTTGTAAAGTGGGGTTTTGTTACTTAAAGTGAAAAAAAGAGTTCGCGTGTACCTTGGAAGAGGTCCTATCTAGTGTAGGACCCGGTATTCATATCGGAACCACTTAATTTTTTTTAACTTGAGTAAGGTTCGTAGAAAAGACTGGTGTTACGTCATTCTAATCTACAGTTAATGTCCTCTTTTTGATAATTTGTCAGGTTGTATATCTCCCACTTGTTGTACGACGACTTATTGGTTGTTTAGTGTCTTCTCTAAAATTTTTTTCTTTAATTTTATACGTATCTTTACTTACTTTTACTTTTGTGTTGTTGGGTTTTGGACACCCTGTGATATTTTCCTCACGATTCCCCTTCCAAGTATCGTTATGTCCGAATGGAGTTCTTTGTTCTTTTTTCAGTTTATTTATTGGATTGACATGTGGATTTCGTTGATCTTTTCCTTCTTTACTTCTTGGGGTCCCAATCATCTTCCTTTCTTTAGAATTTTTAATCCCGTCTTTATTTACGTTTGTTTGTTTGTTTGTTTTCTCTGGTATCGTTTTGAGTTGTTACGGTTTTCGACCAAGAAACTCTTCTATTTATTTCAACTGTTTGGTAATCGGTCTGAGTAGTTCTTTGTTTCCCTCTTTTAGTTTAGTAGTTTTAATCTTTACTTTTACCTCTCTAGTGTTGTCTGTTGTGTCTTTATGTTTCCTAGTGTTCTCTGATAATAGTCGTTGCTATACGGTTATTTTACCTGTTGAACCTTCTTTACCTGTTTAATAATCTTTTCATGTTCAAAGGTTTTGACTTGGTCCTTCTTTATCTTTTAGAATTGTCTGGGTAGTGTTCGTGCCTTTAACTTTGACATTAGTCTTTAGAAGGTCGTTTGTTTTCGGGTCCTGGTCTGTCGAAGTGTCGACATAGAATGGTTTTTAAATCTCTTCTCGATTGTGGATAGGATGAGTTTGAGAAGGTCTTTTAACGTCTCCTTCCATTTGAAGGTTTGAGTAAGATACTTCGGTGGTAGTGAGATTATGGTTTTGGACTGTTTTTACGGTGTTTTTTTCTTTTGATGTCTGGTTATAGTGACTCCTTGTATCTACGTTTTTAGGAATTGTTTTAAGATCGTTAGTCTTAGGTCGTTGTGTAATTTTTCTAGTATGTAGTACTGGTTCACTCGAAATAGGGTCCCTACGTTCCTAAGAAGTTATAGGTGTTTAGTTAGTTATATTATGTGGTGTAATTGTTTAACTTTTTATTTTTCGTATACTAATAGAGTTATCTACGTCTCTTTCGAAAACTGTTTTAAGTTGTAGGTAAATACTATTTTTGGTAGGTTTTTCGTTTTTATCTTCCTCGTATGGAGTTGTATTATTGTCAATATATACTGTTTGGGTGTCGTTTGTAATAGGAGTCACCACTTTTTAACTTCGTAAAGGGGATTTCAGTCCTTGTTCTGTTCCCACAGGTGAGAATGGTGATGATAAGTTGTATCGAACCTTCAAAACCTGTGTCGTTAGTCTCGTCTTTTTCTTCATTTTCCTTAGGTCTGACCTTTTCTTCATTTTGAGAGTCACAAACGTCTACTGTAATAGGAGATATATCTTTTGGGATTTCTGAGATGGTCTTTTAATGATCTCGATTTGTTGCTTATATCATTTCAACGTCCTATATTTTAGTTGTGTGTCTTTAGGGAACGTAAGGATATGTGATTGTTACTCTTTTGACTTTCTCTTTAATTCCCTTGTTAAGGTAAGTGGTAATGTTGCTTTTCTCATTTTATGAATCGTTATATAGATGGATTTCTTTGTTTTCTGGATATATATCTTTTGATATTTTGTGACTACTTTCCTTAGTCTCATGTGATTATCTACCTCTTTATATGGCACAAGTCCCTAGTCTTCTTATTTATATCACTTTTACTCATATGATGGGTTTCGTTAGATATCTCAGTCACGTTGGGGATAGTTGGATGGTTACCATAAAAAGTCTCTTGATCTTGTTTATTAAAGTGTTAAACATACCTTTATGTTTTTTGGAGTTTATCGGTTTCGTTAGAACCGTTTCTTCTTACCTTGACCTCCTTAGTTGGACGGACTGGAGTCCGCGATGATGTTTCGATGTCAGTAGTTCTGTCATACCATGACCGTGTCTTTATATCTTTATATCTAGTCTGTCTTTCTATCTAGTTACCTTGTTTTATCTTTCGGGTCTCTATTTAGGTGTGTGTATACCTGTGGAATAGAAACTGTTTCCTCCGTTCTTATATGTTACCTCTTTTCTGTTAGAGAAATTGTTCACCACGACCCTTGTGACCAGTTGGTTAACATTTTCTTACTTTGATCTTGTGAAAGATTGTGGTATGTGTTTTTATTTGAGTTTTACCTAATTTCTATATTTGGATTTTGGTTTTTGAATTTGAGGATCTCCTTTTGTATCCGTTTTGTGAGAGGCTGTATATGGTGTCGTCCTAGGAAATACTGAGTGGAGAGTCCTATAACCTTTATTTTCGGTTTTATTTGTTTACCCTGGATTAATTTTAATTTTCGAAGACGTGTCGTCTCCTTTGATATTCGTTCCACTTTTATGTCGGAAGTCTTAACCTATTTTATTATCGTTTACTTCGTTTACGTCATGTATATGTGTTACATTATAACGAGTCGGTAATTTTTCTCATGTAAACTTAATCAAGATTACTCCACCTACTTTGACCTCGGATAATATGTCTCACTTCATTCGGTCTTTCTTTTTGTGGTTATGTGATATGATTGTGTATATATACCTTAAGTCTTTCCACCATTACTATCGTTTTCTCTGTGTACATATCTTGTCAGAAAACCTGAGACACCTTCTCCGGTTCTCAGTCTACTATACCCTCTTACCGTAACTTTGCACATTTAATAGTATACACCTTGCTTAGTCGTCAGGTCCAAGCTACGTACTAAGTCCCACGAGCCCGGACCACGTGACCGTACTGGGTCTCCCTCCCCCTCCCTCCCTCCATCCTCCCACTAGTCCTACCCCTTGTGTACATGTGAGTACCACCTAGGTACAGTTACATACCGTTTGGTTATGTTATAACATTTAAATTTTTTTTTAATACCCGGTTTGGGAGTACTCTGTTTTTCATTTTACAGTAGGGACTGGAGTTCAGAAAATTTAAGATCACGTGACTATCACAGTGTATCGGTTTTACAGTACTTTTTAGACGTCTTGTGATGGATTTACGGTCAGTTAGATTCCTAAAGGAACTATTCAGAACGAAACGAAAAACAACACACCATACAAAAGACGTTTCAAGTAAACCCAAAAAGGAAAACTAGAATACGACACTTACACTTATATGCAACACTTTTATATAGTCTACAAGAAATGTGTCAATTTGACACAAACCTTCTAGGAGGACGGGAACCAGACTATAGACAGGGAGAACTTAGAAATTCCTAAGGTGTTCCCTTTACCTATGAACGTTCCTTTACTGGAGAGAAAGAATGTGTATATACAAGTCGTTTAACACCGTCGAAATTGAAGTCTTCTGACGGATTTTTATGAAAGTCTATCCGGTTAGTCTCCTTAAATAGAGACTCTAAATTTATGACTTTCTAAAAACAATAAAAATCAAACTTCAAACTTCTTTTTTTTAGTACCGTTTGTGTCCTTGTTTAGAAGACAATTGTTTCGGATCCTATAAACCACTTAGACTTAATACCTTCCACCGTAAAGAGAAATGACGAGAGTCGGTTACAAATCGGACCCCATTGAAAAGAATCAAAATAAAGTCTCTCACGTACTAATCAAAATTTTTACTTTAATTTCCGTAATTCTGTCAAAGTCAAGTCTAGTCAAGTCAGTGAGTCAACATAGACTGAGAAACGTTGGGGTACTTAGCGTCGTGCGGTCCAGAGTGTAGTAGTACTAATAGACCCAGCACTTCTAGAAAAAACATGTCAAGAAGACACATAAGAACGGTGGAGAAGAATTATAGAAGACGAAGACAATCCAGGTATGTTAAAGACAGGAAATAGCTCGGGTAGAAACGTACTTTCTACCATAGGGAACCATAGAGATTAAAAGAACTTCTCTAGAGATCAGAAAGGGTAAGACAACAAAAGGCGATAAAGAAACGTAACTAGCGACTTCTTCCGAAAGAATAGAGAAGAAGGATAAGAAACCTTGAGACGTAAGTCTACGAATATAGAAAGGAAAAGAGGAAACGAAAAACGGAGAGAAGAAAAGTTTCGATAAACATTCCGGAGGGGTCTGTCGGTAAAACGAACAAACGTAAAGAAAAGGTACCACTTCTAGAACTAGGGACAGAGGACATGTTATAGTGCTTGGAGTAAGGTATGAAGTAGTCCGTGAGATAGATAGTCTAGATCCAGGAATTTAGATAAAGAGTGAAGGTGACATATTAGTATTCCCTAAACTAAATCCAGTATGGACTTACCAGATCGCCAAAAGGGATGAAAGAAGTTAAATTCAGACTTAAACTATTATTTCTCAAGTACTAGGCTCGGTGTCAGTCGAGGACCAGAACAAAAACAACTGACATATCTCGAAGAGGTAGAAACCGACGTTGCTTATATTAGTTAGACTAAAGCCACAGCTGGTAAACCACTACAGGTACACATCTCAGAAGAGGACACAAAAACCTTCTCCCACAAACGATACTGGTCAAGTAAAAGAACCGTTTTGAGATAATCAGAAACAGGACGAAGTAAGGTGTAAAGTTCCGGTTTAAAGGGACAATGAGGCCCACAAAGAACTGAAGGATGAAAACGTAAGGTCAGGGGATATTACTTTAGAAAAAACCCACAATCAAGATTTTCCAGAACATCCAGAAGTGTTTTGGCAAGTTGAAGTCGAAGAAGTCGTAATGACCAACACCGTGTCTGAACCTATTGACACTATAACTTACCAAACGGAACCTCTACTTGTCTCTAGTAAGACAGCAAAAACTCTAACGTAGGTTCATGACGTAAAGCCTGAGAAAACAACTGGTATTACCGATGAGGTAAAGAAGACTCCCTAAGGACGGGCGTCATCATCTACATTACCAGTAGACTCAATTTAAGTGGGCAAGGTGAGGTAAAATCAAGCGACTAAGGATCTTACTGCTGCAAGTGGGAACGGTAGAGAACAAACTGGTGAAGGTTAAACGGAACTAAGTACCTGGACTGTAAGGTCCAAGGATACGTTATAACGAGAAATATCGTAGCCTAGAACGAAGATAGTGGTCAGTGTAGGTGTCGACCCATAACAAAAACGAAACCGAGGAAGGGAAGTAAGAAAGACCTCAATAAAGAGGTGACTAGAGGTCATCGTATAACCCGTGGATTACTAGACCCCTCAAGGAGAAAGTCATAAGATTGTAAAACGGAAAAGTATGACAAGTACCCCAAGAGTTTCGTTCTTATGACTTCACCCAGGGAAGAGGTCACCTGGTGTAAGACAGTCTGGAGAGGTGGTACTGGGCGGGTAGAACCCAACGGGACGTCCGTACCGAACCAAAGTAACTCAATCTGTTCCGACACCAGGATCACACTAATCTAACTGATCAAAAGACACTCATACCAAAGTCACACAGACGGGAGACTACGGGAGAACGTTGTGGATGGTAGAATGAACCCAAAGAGAATGGAACCCGCACCCCATAGAGAAGTCCCGACGAGGATGAAACCTGCTCCCCATAGAGGAATGACGACGACAAAGACTGGAAGTTGCACCCTATCAAGGACATCCGGGAGGACGCGGACGCGTCGGTGACTAGGAGCCCTACGAGGAGGTCCGGCGACCGGGACCGGAGCCCGTACCCACCGAGGGGTCCCAGTGACGGGAACCGGAGCCCACGCTCCACCGAAGAGGACCGGCGGGGCTGGAGCCTGCGTCCCACAGAGGAGGGTCGGCGGGGACTGGAGCCTACGTCCTATCGAGGTGGGCCGGCGGCGGGGACTGGAACCCGTGTCCCACAGAGGAGGGTCGACGGCGACTGGAGTCTGTGTCCCATCGAGGAGAACCGACGGCGGGGACTGGAGCCTGCGTCCCATCGAGGAGAGTCGGTAAGGACGCGACAGCGTCGGACCGTGAGATCCCACGACGGGGACTGGAACCTGGACCCGATCGAGGAGAGCCGGCGCGAATCACACGGTCGAGAGACCGTCGGCGGACGCGAATCACACGACCGAGAGAGCGTCGGTGGACACGAATTACGGATTCTGTCAAATTACCTATTAAAAATACTTCACGGGGAACTAACTTTATTAAAACGATAAAATGTCAACGAGTTCTCTATAAAAGATTCAGGAACAGATCTCTTTGGTTTAATAAAACAATGATTTAAATGTCCTCGTCGTATTTTATTCAAAAAATTTATATTGTATGACCGTTTATAAAGAAAAATTTGTATTTTCATTACGATACATTTTGAATGGTACCTAGACCATTCTAAGACCAAGAGTTAATACTGAAGTAGAATTTTGGTGGACCTATGAAAACCCCTTTTTGCATAATTACGTATATATGTCGGTGTCTCGTTAATTAGGTATAAAGATCCCCATTTTGGGACTCTTCCCATAAAATTAAATGAGTTTACAAAATTACAAGTCAGTCCATACCTTTGGAGAAACATTCTCAATTGACGGGATCAGTCCGACGTCTACCGAGATGATTTGGGACTCAAACATCTGACTTGACCCACTTTATGTCTCAGATACTCTATCTCGCGGTTAATATACTCTCTTGAGGGTAGTTTACGTAATTTTACGTCCAGGGTTTTATATGTAGTACCCGGTGAGATGGTAGAACTAGTGAACAGGTTCACTCTTTTAGTCAATAAAACCATTTCTTGTTTCTTTTCAAATCGTTTTAGTGTAATTTTTTAAATTCCCCGAATGAATTTAAATTTTCGATTTGTATACACGGTCCGAGGACTTTTATTCGAGTAATTTCTGATGTGTTACGTACAAAATTAATAAACGTCGGCAAATTAGTTACTGTTCAAAGAAAAGTCTATGCCCTCTAAATGTGAGTCCGAGAAACTTCATCTTTAAGACACACCCCACACAAATACACACTTATATACACACATACATACACATCCCTTACCGGATCATTCTTTGATAAAATAATTATAGATTATGATTCATGTTTTTAAAATCTTAACAAATCCAAAAGTCTGTCAACCATTGTTTTCATAAAATATATACTCACTAAGTTTCGTCAACTTAATAAAATATCCTAGAACCGTTTCTGACTACGGGATGTGATAAAAGGGTTCATAAAATTTATCAGTATTCATTTCTATTTTCGTGTACGAGTGGTCCTATAAGTTAACCATCAGTTTAATAGAAGGTCAAAGAACAAGACATTTCCTATAATGAATATTTTCAGGTGTAACACTAAACATTTCTCCTACTCGAAACCTTAGCCCACCCAGACACAAAATTAGTATGGGGATAAATAATCAACACACTATATGCTGTTCTAAGTATTCAACATTAAATTGAAGTTGTTAAGATCAACGAAGAAATATCGTAGTAATAAGGAAAGAGGAAAGGGTATGGAAATTTATACTCGTCTGAAGTTTCAAACAATTGGAGAAATTGGAGAGAGAGAGAGAGAGAGAGAGAGAGAGAGATATATATATATATATATATATATATATATATATATAAGTGGACTTGAATATATAAACTCTATATATATATATATATATATATTCAAAAGTAATACAAGGGGACTAAAGTCCAAGGTCTTCTGTAGGGATTTGACCTCTATATCAGAATCTTGAGAACAATCTCTAAACTAATGTAGGATCTACGTAGAATTTCGTAGAATTTCGAGTTGAAATTGAACTGTACAATAACTATTGAACTACACAATAAGTGAACGGTCCAGTACAGGTTAAGAAGTGTTGGGGTATCTGACAACGTTCGGTCCGGTAGGACAGGGAGTAGTAGAGGACCTCAAACGGGTTCAAGTATAGGTAAAGTAGCCACTAAGGTAAGTTGGTAGAGTAGGGAGACAACGGAAGAAGTAAGTCAGAAAAGGTCGTAGTTCAAGAAAAGGTCACTTAACCGACAAGTGTAGTACACCGGTTTCATAACCTCAAAGTCGTCCTCGGGAAGATTACTCATAAGTCCCGACTAAAGGAAATTCTAGCTAACGAAACTAGAGGAACACCAGGTTCCCTGAGAGTTCTCAGAAGAGGTCGTGGTGTCGAACTTTCGTAGTTAAGAAACCACGAGACTTAAGAAAGATCAGATAGAGAAAGTTGACATACACTGATAACCTTTCTGACATCGGAATTGATATACCTGGAAACAACCGTTTCACTGTGGAAACGAAAAATTGTGTGACCGATCCAAACAGTATCGAAAGAACGGTTCTTTGTTAACAGAAGATTAAAGTACCAAAGGCAGTGGCAGGAGTCACTAAAATCTCGGGTTCTTCTCTTTTAGAAGGTGTAAAAGGTGACGAAGGTGTAAAAGGTAAAGATAAACCGTACTTCACAACCCAGGTCTACGGTACTAGAATCGAAAAAAAAATTATAACTCAAAATCGACCGAAAAAGTGAAAAGAGGAAGTTGGATTGGTTCTCTAAGAAATCAGGGAGAAATGAAAGACGGTAATCTCACCATAGTAGACGTATAAACAACTATTTAGAGGGTCACCAGTACTAAGGTCGAACATTGAGTAGATCGGGTCGTAAAGAGTACTACACGAAACGTATATTCAATTTATTTGTCCTACGGTTATTTGTTGGAAAAGTATGAGGAAGGAGTTAGGACTTGGTCAGTCAACAAGGTATGTTCCAAGACTGAGAACGAAGAAATGACCATATGTCCTAAGAGTCCTCTGTCCATTCTACCAGACCATAAGGATAGTGAAAATTCTCAAAAGGTGGTAAACAATACTAGGTGTGTCAGTTTCCTAAATCACATCAGTTACTTTGTCTCCATCTATAAAAAGACCTTAAAGAAACGAAAGAGATACTAGGTTCCTTACAACCGTTAAACTAGACCAAGGAGACGGAAAAGATTTGGATTGAACCTGTAGACCTTTAAGAGTCAAGTACATAACGACTTCGGATCGTACGTTTTAGCCTCTTCCGTTACCGTTGGGTGAGGTCATGAGAACGGACCTTTTGGGGTACCCGTCTCCTCGGACCATCCGACGTCAGGTACCCCAGCGATACTCAGCCTGTGCTGACTCGCTGAAGTGAAAGTGAAAAGTCAAAGGACGTAACCTCTTCCTTTACCTTTGGGTGAGGTCACAAGAACGGACCTCTTAGGATCCCTACCTCCTCGGGAGCACCCGACGGCAGATACCCCAGCGTGTCTCAGCCTGTGCTGACTTTGCTGAATCATCGTCATCGTCGTCGTTGTACGTTTTATAACTCGTATTGGAATGATCGTACCCTCTACTCACGTTAACAGGTCACCACGCTTGTAGGAATTCATGACGGGAAGAACCCTTGACCTTACTCCTAACTGGAAAAGGTCAGGACACCGGTGACGACCCAAAAGGCTTAAACGACTGTCTAACTTACGTCGTGAAAATATCGTAGTAAAAAATCCTAGAATTTATCGAGAGGACCTTAAGGTAACGGAGGTAATCGAAATTACTGTTGTCACGAAGGATTCCGGGTGAACTGAAGTGTAAGGTCTTACAGACCAAGACCCACTCACTGGTGTGGAAGCATCAGTAGAAACAATAATTCTAGAAAAAAACATGTCAAGAAGACACACAAGGAAGGTATCGAAAAACTAGAGAAGTCGAAGATAATCTAGAATGACATAGACAGGAAATAACACAGGTAGAAACCCATCTTATAAGGAAATTATAAAGGTCAGAAGACTACTCGAGAGATAATTTAAGCAATTAGAATACGATTTCATTACGAAGAGTACATAAGGACGGAGTCTCTGGTTATGAAGATTAAACTGAGTTCAATTTTTAAACTTTTTATTTTTAGACGTATAAGTTGAAGTAAGTGTAGGAATAGGTAGTTAAACATAGTCAGAAGGTGGTCTGTACAGAAAATAAAATAGGTGAATATGAAGTAAGAATAATCGTGGGAGAATCATATCGAATTAGTATATTTGGAACCAAATCCAATAAATAATGTTTTAGGAAGAATGATGAAAAAACGGAGCATTGAACGTTTAGAAGTACATAAAAACGTCAATGATATTTATAGAAGAATCCGTGTTGAGAGGAGTACAATCAAAACACTATTCGTGGAATATTAATGGGAGATACGTTGACGAAGGGTTCCGAAAACTGGATCATTAGATCATAAAGGAAAGTAAAGAACGACGAAAGGGGAATGTACTAAGATCGTGTTATTTGAGAGTGGAGATCATGGAATGTTTACGAAGAGGGATACGGGTTCCGAGGTATGAGGTGTAGGTAGGATGTTTAAGTGAATGAGTATATATATATTTGTGTGTGTACGTGTATGTGTGTAAATATGTGTGTATATATACATATTTATAGGGGTGTGCCATATAGGTTGACTCTGTAATGAATGTCCACTTGAGAGTCAAATTTAAGTCATTTTTAATTACATTATGGATATCGTCAATAACAAGAAGTATCATTGTAATATAAATCAACACTACCTCGGTCTAAAGAAATTTAAATATACAAAGATCTATTTCTCCTCTCTTTTGACTTTGGCCTGGGTAAAATCTAGTGTTCTAGGATCTAAACTTCGGATCAACGGAGTCTACCATTTCGTAAACGGATGTTACACCCTCTGGGCCTAAGTTAGGGACCCAGTCCTTCTAGGAGACTTCTTCCTTTACCGTTGTGTAAGGTCAAGAGAACGGACCTTTTAGGGTACCTGCCCCCTCGTACCATGCGATGTCAGGTACCCCAACGTTTCTCAGCTTGTACTGACTCACTGAAGTGAGAGAGTGAGAGACGGTATTAGTTTACTCTAAAAATCCCAGAACTTTATTTCCACTTATATAAAACGAGCACGCCGTCCCATCCATCAACACCAGTCTCCTGTCTTCCGATCCCAATGTTGACAACAGTGTTGTAAAACATGGGGTGTTCTCCATCTCAGTAGGGAACCTAACCTCAACCGGAACATATAGTTTTGATACTAAACTGGGTATCACATCATCTTTACTTCAATACACACAAGACTTGGACCGGACTTCTCGGGAACCCTGAAGGAGAACGAAGAACCCTGGTATCTTACTGTACACTTGTTTGTGCTCTCGGAGGACCTCCTGATCTATGGTACTCCTTATGTCTATCAGTGAATACGACTCGTTACGGTGGTGGAGGTAGTAGAATCGACACCCTCCTCGACCGACGTCTGACTACTTACCTTAGTGGATCAAATCAGACCGGTACAAGTTTCCTACTCTAGTTTAGTGAGAAGTCAAAGTTAGAAACTGTTTCGAGAGGTAGAATGAGTCTTATCCTATCTTCTGACTATACTAGACCAGGGGACGATATTGTGATTGTATAAAAAAAATGACTAATAAGAATAGGGAAATGAGAAGAGTAACCGAAGTAACTAATGAGGAGTTTGTCCGGTCTGTTGGTTCGGATATGATATCGATGTGGAGGTGGGAGAAGAGGGTCATCCGGTAAGTCGTGGGAGTAGACTATTTCCGAAAACGAAATTATAGTGGAAGAGTAACACCTGTTGTCACTATTTAAAATGAATTTTAACATGGGAAAAGTCACAGGGAAAGATGAGGTAAAAAAAAAGAAAAAGGGAGTGACGTGAACACTGAAAGATTCTGTTATACTTTAAATATATAACAAATACTAAATACATTATTATAAATACATAACAAATACTAAATATAAAAGGTGGTCCCGTCTCTAAAAATAAACAAAGAACTTCCGTAAAGTATGTCGATCCTGTTATATTTCACGAGTCATACAAACACTACTTTTGAATATATTTTCCCATGGTAATAGATATAGATATAAAAATACATATAAACGTAATAAAAAAAACAAATCATAAGATAAGATCCCCGAAGGGACAACTGAGTCTGTCATTTTTTAGACGGACTTTACGCCCTAAAACTCGGGAACCAACCTTTCTATGGGACCTCTTTCCGTACCGTTGGACGAGGTCATAAGAACGGACCTTTTAGGAGTACCTGTCTCCTTGGACCTCCCGATATCAGGGACCCCAACGTTTCTCAGTCTATACTGACTCACTGATTTGTGTGTAATATAAGATCTTTGAAACGAAATTTTATAAGAAAGTCATAAAATTACCCGTGTTGTGAATTCGTAAGTCACCAATAGCCTCAATTAGAAATATGACAACCTATATTACGCACTTACTTTTAGAAAAGTTACTCTAACACAATATCTTATTTAGGTTATTCCTTAACACTACCAAGTCTCCTATACTTGTAAAATTTCGGTGTAAAAAAAGATATACGTGTATACTAATTACTAGTTATGATTAGAGAAACATTTTTCACTCTATCCTTTGTACACTGGTTTACTGTTCACTGAGACACCGACAAAATATTAAAGAGATGTTTTACTATTTTGTTCATGTTAGGACGTATACATAAATACTACACTATATATGTATATAAACCGTAATTTCACATCCATATGTAAGAAGGGACTTGAACGTATATAATATCCCGTCTTAACACTAAATTAAGACTTTAGAGGTGATGTAACACCGTCAATATAGATATACATTAAATTACAAGGTATTTCATTCCTCGACCCTATGTCAATTCTAAGACGTAAAGTCATTATAAAATATACTTATATATGTATACATTCCATTTTTAAACGGGTCTCAAATTTTGATTATCGTAATAATTCATTTAAAAATTTTATAATTTACTAACATATCACTGATACAGAAAAAGATACTGATACAGTAACTAACAAAACAGATCCCTCTTTACTTAACTTAGTACTTGAAAAAGAAATCAAATAATTAGTTTTATAATTTTACGAAGGACCCTCTAGACTGTTAGATCTTTTATATCTAAAAATAATTAACCTTCTGTGTCTGATAATTTCCTATTTCTACTTTTTTTTAAGTACATATAGGACGTCATCCCATTTGTACTTTTTTAATAAAACAACAAGATTAAGTATCAAAAACTACTACATGTAAAAGATCTTTAGAAGGAAACATGTGTTTAGTTTGTTAAAACAAGTAGAACTGGACAGAACATTAAAAACTCCGTTACGACCTTCCACAAATACACTATCTCGATTAAAAGGGACTACTAAACTAAAGTGTAACTAAAGGAGGAAGTTTTCGAGGAAAACATTGAAAACGGACTTTGTATGTTAATCGTTGAGTAATGAACAAAAGAACAAGTCACAACCGAGACCCGTTTTAACAATCAAGAGTTTCTCCACAGACTCTCGGAGGAGTGGAGAGGAAAGATATATGTAAAGGAGGAACATTCTTCAGAGAAGAAGTCTAAGAGACTTTTAGAAAAGTTTTTTACTAAATCGTACTCACATTTAATATTTTATTAATAGAAGGAAGAAATTATATGTGATAAAACGTAGGACAAGATTAAACGTCCACTTTCCAAGATAACGGAGTTTGTTTGTTTTCGGGTGTAAAAATTCACTCTTCTTAAGTTACTAGGATTATATTCTATCTCGAATGGATGATAAGAAAGAGGTGTTTGGATCTAAATGTTTAGTCACAAAAAATCTATCCTCAAATTTACATCCAACGTATTCAGTAGATATTTATTCAAGTATTACCCCTTTTTTTTTAAAGACGGAAACATACGGGACATCGTGGATTGTGTTACATCCATTTATAGTCCTAGGGTTATCTGTGTATGTCTACCCGTTTTTTACTATAACTACATATAAATAACGTTACCTAATTCGAATAGATGTCTTCATATAGAAGACTAAACCTATTTATATTAAGATCTATGGAGAGACCCAAATACATAGTTATTTTCATGTCCAACTATAAACCTTTTTTATTAAAATATCTTAAAATTGTTCCGTATCATTAACTCGAAAATGTATTATGTACCATAATCAAAATAAACATAAGTCAAACTTGTCCTTTTTCTTAGACTTAACTTTTTCTAGTAAATTGAAGTATATTAAAAGTGGTTTTTATCGACAAAATTTTTTCTATAAGATGGTAAGAAGGGTAGATCTAGAAATGAGTTTCGATCCTCTCAAGTACTTATGAAGTTGGTCATCACATACGACATAATGAAGACCCTAATCCAGTATTTTCCAGTTTATCGAAGGTGGACTAAATGAACCTTGAGAGTGAGACCCCTGTTAAACGACAGTACATGTTTCGGGGAAATAGAATTCCGTTGTACGATCAGTTGTCTGGTCGATTCGTGTCGGAAGATAGGTAGAGGTCTGTATACTGTGGAGAACCAAACAAGTCTGGTCAGGTAGGTCGTCGACCCATGGGTCCTCCCTAAAATCGGGGACTGTACTCCTTGTCTTATTACAGTGTCGAGTCGAGACGGGTTTAAATACTGGATGTTTTAGACACTCTATTTAATCTTACCGACACCAAAAGTCGACAATTCAAACACCGTCCACAAAAAAAAAAAAAAAAGAAAAAATTTTGTTACTATGTACAAATAATATATATATCCTTTGTAGAAAGTTTTGACATTTCGAGTTATTCAAATTTTTATGACACTATGACCAAACACGGTTTGGTTCCTTACATATTCGTACACATTCCACCTGGGTCTATTAGACTTCAAGTTTTGTTTTCTATTCGGTTTCTGGGACTCTTCTTATAAAAAATTAATTAAATAANAAAAAATTTTGTTACTATGTACAAATAATATATATATCCTTTGTAGAAAGTTTTGACATTTCGAGTTACTCAAATTTTTATGACACTATGACCAAACACGGTTTGGTTCCTTACATATTCGTACACATTCCACCTGGGTCTATTAGACTTCAAGTTTTGTTTTCTATTCGGTTTCTGGGACTCTTCTTATAAAAAATTAATTAAATAAATTAACCTCCGATTAATGAAATGTTATGACAACACCAAAAACGGTATGTGACTGTACTTAGTCGGTACCCACATGTACACAGGGGGTAGGACTTGGGGGGAGGGTGTAGGGAGGGGTAGGGTAGGGAGTCTTAACAGGGTGACGTGACCGAAACTCACTCTTCTTATAAAACTTCGTATTATGTTGAGAAACAACATCTACTACACTATTTCTACGACTTATTAAAATTAGTTTTATTCCCTATAATATAATGATATATTTTCAAATATTAAGTGGTGGAAGGACTGGAATAAGGGAAATAGAAGAGTCGAAAAAATCTAAATAAAAAAGATTCCTTTTACAAACTATTTCCACCTGATATAATGAAAGAAGTATCCTGTTTTTAGATTACAAAGAAAAGTCTGAAAAGACTTTACTTATTATAGACATATATGTGTGTGTATACGTGTTTTAGATACATGATTGATTATTTTACTTACAATTAAAAGAAAGATTCATAAAATAAATCTTCTGGAATGAAATAGGGGTTCAGTTGTCTTTTCCAACTTTTTGACTGTACAACAATTAATATTATGTCGTACTTTTTACGTCATAAAAACCCGTTATTTGGTGGACAAAATTATTTGAACACACTCTTGAAAGTTCGATATTTAAATTAAGTGAGTCAAACACCCTTTACTGGTCTTTTCCAGTCAAAAATAATAGTTTAGACAGTCAGTTTAGTAGACCAATCTTTACTTTCTAACTGAAACCAAAAGTCAAGTTTAATCGTACAATTATACGTAGGGTGAGTGTGGGGGTGGAGATAGAAGACTTGAGATTCTACTCACTGAGTCCGTGGAGATGGACGTGACAAAGAATCCTACTAGACAAACAAAAACAAAGTTTACTGAAGTGGGAAGCTACAGTTAGTAAGAAACTGTTATTTCCCTACTTTTTCAATTTAAAAAATCTTATGAAGAGACTATTAATGGACCTACAAAAGTGTCGAACTCCGTTACATAAGTAGATTCTAAGTCTTCACAAGATCATTGACGTAAGAAAACATCATCACCCTCTTCCGTCGAACACTTTTCATTCTACTTTTTCTCTTGATCAGACTCTCGATGTACTTTACAACCGTGTTAAAGTTCATATAGACAAAATTTTTACCTTATATAAACATTCCACTTGTAGTGATACAATAAAGAAATTTTGAGGGAGGGAATGGATGACGAGGATACTTTTAGGTCTACATTTAGGTCGAAGGATTTATAGAATAAATTTCTTGTAATTAAATCTATTCTTTGTGAGATCCAAAATCACTAAATTATATCATGAATTACCGTACTTCGATCATTGTAAATGAAAATAAAATAAATATAAGTATAAAAAATGAAAATAATCTTCATAGTAAATGATAAATGTGAAATGAGGTTTTAGGTAATTCTGACAAGAATTAAATAAGTAATAATCGAGGTAGCAACACCCTTACTTATTAAACCTTTACGAATATTTAAAGATCTGGTATCTCCCAAGTTAAGTCAAGTCAAATCAGCGAGTCAGTACAGACTGAGAAACGTTGGGGTACTTAGCGTCGTGCGGTCCGGAGGGACAGGTAGTGGTTGTGGACCTCAAGTGAGTCTGAGTACAGGTATCTCAGTCACTATGTAGGTCGGTAGAGTTGGAGGCAGCAGGGGAAGAGGAGGACGGGGGTTAGGGAGGTTCGTAGTCTCAGAAAAGGTTACTCAGTTGAGTTGCGTACTCCACCGGTTTCATGACCTCAAAGTCGAAATCGTAGTAAGGAAGGTTTCTTTAGGGTCCCGACTGGAGGAAGTCTTACCTGACTAACCTAGAAGAACGTCCGGTTCCCTGAGAGTCCTCAGAAGAGGTTGTGGTGTCAAGTTTTCGTAGTTAAGAAGTCGTGAGTCGGAAGAAGTATCAGGTTGACAGTGTAGGTATGTACTGGTGTCCTTTTTGGTGTCGGAACTGATCTGTCTGGAGTCAGCCGTTTCATTACAGAGACGAAAACTTATA
>SJYO01026388.1:32568323-32588436 GCA_006410555.1 Capra ibex
TCGATCATTGTAAATGAAAATAAAATAAATATAAGTATAAAAAATGAAAATAATCTTCATAGTAAATGATAAATGTGAAATGAGGTTTTAGGTAATTCTGACAAGAATTAAATAAGTAATAATCGAGGTAGCAACACCCTTACTTATTAAACCTTTACGAATATTTAAAGATCTGGTATCTCCCAAGTTAAGTCAAGTCAAATCAGCGAGTCAGTACAGACTGAGAAACGTTGGGGTACTTAGCGTCGTGCGGTCCGGAGGGACAGGTAGTGGTTGAGGACCTCAAGTGAGTCTGAGTACAGGTATCTCAGTCACTATGTAGGTCGGTAGAGTTGGAGGCAGCAGGGGAAGAGGAGGACGGGGGTTAGGGAGGTTCGTAGTCTCAGAAAAGGTTACTCAGTTGAGTTGCGTACTCCACCGGTTTCATGACCTCAAAGTCGAAATCGTAGTAAGGAAGGTTTCTTTAGGGTCCCGACTGGAGGAAGTCTTACCTGACTAACCTAGAAGAACGTCCGGTTCCCTGAGAGTCCTCAGAAGAGGTTGTGGTGTCAAGTTTTCGTAGTTAAGAAGTCGTGAGTCGGAAGAAGTATCAGGTTGACAGTGTAGGTATGTACTGGTGTCCTTTTTGGTGTCGGAACTGATCTGTCTGGAGTCAGCCGTTTCATTACAGAGACGAAAACTTATATGATAGATCCAACCAGTATTGAAAAGAAGGTTCCTCATTCGTGGAAAATCAAAGTACCGACGTCAGTGGTAGACGTCACTAAAACCTCGGGTTCTTTTATTTCAGACTGTGACAAAGGTAACAAAGGGGTAGATAAAGGGTACTTCACTACCCTGGCCTACGGTACTAGAAGTAAAAGGCTTACAACTCGAAATTCGGTTGAAAAAGTGAGAGGAGAAAGTGAAAGTAGTTCTCCGAAAAATCAAGGAGAAGTGAAAGACGGTATTGCCACGACTGTAGACGTATAGTCTCCACTAACTATAAAGAGGGTCGTGAGAACTGAGGTCGAACACAAAGAAGGTCAGGTCCCAAAGAGTACTACATGAGACGTATATTCAATTTATTCATCCACTGTTATATGACGGAACTGCATTATGAGGAAAAGGGTAAACTTTGGTCAGACAACAAGGTACAGGTCAAGATTGACAACGAAGGACTGGACGTATGTCTAAAGAGTTCTCCGTCCAGTCCACCAGACCATAAGGGTAGAGAGAGTCTTAAAAGGCGTCAAATAATACTAGGTGTGTCAGCTTCCGAAACCGTATCAGTTGTTTCGTCTTTATCTGCAAAAAGACCTTAAGAGAACGAAAAGGCTACTAGGTCGTCTATAACCGTTAAAGTAGAGACCAAAGAGACGGAAAAGATTTTGGTCGAACTTGTAGTCCTTCAAGAGCCAAGTGCATAACGACTTCGGACCGAACCTCTTAAAACTCGTAATGAAATGATCGTACACTCCCAATCGATAGTAGTTAAACGGATATTATTATGTTTGGTAACTATTGTAAAAAGTACGAAATAGATGTAATGAATCAAACAACAATATTTTTAATTATTTTTTCTTCTAGCATACTAAAAGAAGTTTTATGATTGTACTAAAAAATTTGATGAGGTACAGTTAAAGTAACCTTATGTAAAAGTAAAGGAATTCCAACATACTGGTCCGAGTTGAAGTAATACGTCATTATAGAATAAATAAGTAGTATAAAGGTGACATTAAGAGACGGGACCGATATGTGTAGAGTAGTAGACCCGGTGGAAGTAACTGTAAAATTAAGATGTATACCAATTCACGGGATTCTTGGACAGTCAAAACAGGTAATGATAGTCAAGTCAAGTCAGTGAGTCATCACAGACTGAGAAACACTGGGGTACTTAACATCGTGCGGTCCGGAGGGACAGGTAGTGGTTGAGGGCCTCAAGTGAGTTTCAGTGCAGGTAGCTCGACCACTACGGTAGGTCGGTAGAGTAGGAGCCAGTAGGGGAAGAGGAGGACGGGGGTTAGGGAGGGTCGTAGTCTCAGAAAAGGTTACTCAGTTGAGAAGCGTACTTCACCGGTTTCATGACCTCAAAGTCGAAATCGTAGTAAGGAGGGTTTCTGGTGGGTCCCGACTAGAGGAGATCTTACCTGACCAACCTAGAGGAACGTCAGATACCCTGCGAGTTCTCAGAACAGGTTGTGGTGTTAAGTTTTCGTAATTAAGAAACCACGAGTCGAAAGAAGTGTCAGGTTGAGAGTGTAGGTATGTACTGATGACCTTTTTGGTATCGGAACTGATCTTCCTGGAAACAACCGTTTCATTTCGAGATATCGGGATCTTTAAGTGGATGACAGACTAAAAATCTACAAAAAGTTTTTTACAAAACTACTTATTTGATTATTTTAATATCTTCAAAACGTATGTAAATAGAAAATAATTATATTGACTCGAACGATAAATAAAAGGTAAAAATTTTTCTAAAAAGTAACCTCCTTATATTAAACAGTCAAGAATTTTCAATTTTGGTATAATGAAACTAGGTCCTTCGTTTTATACGGGTTACCGTATAACTGGTCCGATTTCAATTTGTTAAACGTAGTTATAGTTTCAGAGTCTTGTAAATTTTTCTCGTTATTATAGTATTAGAATTATTATTAGTATTTGGATTATTTGTGTTATTGATACTATAAAGTAGAAATTTTCAAACTGTGAATAAAGTGTTTAAATAACCAAATCGTTAGGACTAGTTTTAATACGTCTAAAAAGACAAATTCGTAAGAAAATCATATAGTAAAAAATAAAATACTATAGAAAGTCACAGAAAATGACAATGAAAATATATGTATATATATTAAAACCGTGATTTCCCTAGGTATAACTCAACCTTTTGATAGTGGTTTTAAAAAACGTTACTCCATATATTATGTTTGGACAAACAGTATAACTTCTAAATCGAAAGTAAGGTAAGATAATAATGACAGTAAATTTAAGATAGAAAAAATTCACTGTCATAGTAAATATTTAAGATAAGTAGGAAAGTTCTTAGTCAAAGAAATCATAACGAATTATAGTAGTTACGTATAAAAAGAGAGTCTAAAAATTTAATAAAGTAAACCTTAAGAAAAATATATCGAGATGTAAAAACTCGTTGAGATGATGGTGACCTGTTGACTTTATGTAAATACTCGAATACTGATAAAAATGTTGGATGGAATAATCTTATTAGTGACCCTTTGGAAAATTAGTCGGTTATTGTTTAAATAAAGTGATGTTAATATTATAACGATTGGGATGAGGTCATTAGAACGGACCTTTTAGGGTACCTGTCTCCTCGGACCATCCGACGTCAGGTACCCCAGCGAGTTTCAGCCTGTGCCGACTCGCTGAAGTGAAAGTGAAAAGTGATAGTACGTAACCTCTTCCTTTACCGTTGGGTGAGGTCACAAGAACGGACCTCTCAGGGTCCCTGCCCCCTCGGACAACCCGACGACAGATACCCCAGTGTGTCTCAACCTGTGATGACTTCCCTGAATCATCGTCGTCGTCGTCGTTGGATATAAATTACATGGACTTTTCGGGTAAGGGACAAATAAACTATACAGACGATATTAATTAAGATTGTTCATTAATAGTCCCATTTGTACGGCTAAAGATACATTGTCATTTGTTTAAGAAACAACAGGGACTATCGAGAATCACCTCGTAGAACTTTCGATGAGGTAGAAGAAACTGTACCCAACTAGGTCTGACTGAAAGATTATTACTAGAATATTAAATACTGATCGACAGAGGTTCAATCTCTTGATATTAAGATAAGACGTTCGTGTAGATATATCAAGTTCCTCTGCCGTCACGGTCCTCCGTTCTTTTTTTCTCGTGGAAGAGACTAAGATGTTAGTATTTTCGTTAGTTAAAGTAACATCAGACACAAAAAAAAAAAAAAGAAGTTAGTCTTCTGACTCTATTTTAGAACTTTCATTTAATGATCCAATAACTTGACTACCAAAAACCAGTTTGAAGGTACATTTTATGGAAATCGTTGACAAATGACACGTCTATAAATTCACACGAATGTAAATAATTTAATTAAGAATTCTATTTAACTTCCACGTACTTCTTCGGTAGATTTGAGGTCGTGAAAAGGTCCCGATCTTCTCAATCTACTTCAACTCTGTTTTTTAAAGTAACACGTCACGTCAGGAAAGTACGTTTACTTTAGGGATTCTCGATATAATTTTCTACAGAGTAATATTCCGTTATTCTTACTTTATTATTAACGGATTAAAACTTCTAATCCAAGGTGACAAACGAAAGGATTAATAATACAAAAGATTAAAACTTATTTATAAGATTTCTTGTTGATTTCTTTTATCTTATAAATCGGCACACACACACACACACACACACACACTTACCGTCAGTCACTCATAACAGAACTATTGGAATCCTCTTGTCGATATTCTAAGATGTATATAATAGAAGTTTTAAAAGGGGTCAGTACAAATCAGTGTACATTCTAATGTGAATATAACCTATTAAACTGGATAACGAAGGGAAAAAGAGGATTTATCGGTAATAAAAACAGGACAAAAGGAAAACTAAATGACTCATTTTAGGTCAGGATTGGTAAGACTTCTCCCTCTTTGATGACTACTGGAAAAGTCGTAATTAGAGTGAATATAATTAAGTACAATAACTATTGTAGTGTGGGAAAAGTTAACAAGTACAGAGAGGACGGAAAGAAAGACCTTTATATATTTACTGGGGTCTTACATTTGGAAGTCAGACTCGGACTTAACTGTCACTCGGAGAGACCTTAAATTCAAGCAATAAGAAAGATCTTTGAGATAGACGTGGTAAAAACTTACTATAAACTCGATAGATAATAAGGACGACGACGACGACGACGACGACGATTCAGCGAAGTCAGCACAGACTGCCACGTTGCGGTATCTGCCGTCGGTTGTCCGAGGGGGTAGGGACCCTAAGAGGTCTGTTCTTGTGACCTCACCCAACGGTAAAGGAAGAGGTTACGTACTATCACTTTTCACTTTCACTTCAGCGAGTCAGTACAGGTCGAGAATCGCTGGGGTACCTGACATCGGGTGGTCCGATGAGTCAGGTACCCTAAAGGCCCGTTCTCATGACCTCACCCCACGGTAACGGAAGAGGTAGATAATAAGGACCAATCAACGATAATCTTTTTTTTATTTGTGTTACAACAACAAAAGAATAAAAAACGAATTCGTATAACTATCGTCAACCGTGTGTAAATAACTAATTTTGTTGATAAAGGATAAAGTCTCTGTGACTTACCACGTGACTTAGTTTCGTATAAATCCCAGAAATATTTTTAATAGAAATTTCGAAAAGCATTCACCATAAGACAAGTATTTGTTGAATAATTTGACAGAAAAATAATATGATTAAAAATATGTACAGTTTCCAAAAGTTTGACATTAAAATAGAATGTCAATGATAAAAAGTTTTCAAAATGAATCGACTCGAAATGTATTGTTACTGTTGGATTGACTAGATAAGTTACTTTACCGTTTGTCTTTAGGTAAAATTTTCAGAATAATATAACCATGATGAAATGATGTTTAACTATTCGTCGAAAAGAAAATGGAAAGTCAGAAAACACTTGGTTTTTATACAATGAAGGATTTATAATTTAGATATAATCATTATTAACTAAACAAAAAGACTTTTACAATTTAAAAATGTTTATTAGTATGAACACTAAAATTAAACATTAAACAATAAACTTTTTGTTACAAAGACATAAACCATTATGTCTAATAGAATTGATCTCTTATTAGTCATGAAAAGATATTTACTAAGTAATAAGTATTTATACATAATTAGTAGATGATATACACACAGTACTCTCCACTTATTCTATGTCCAAATTAAAATGTAAGAGACTTTTGTATGGAGACTGATGGTCGGAGAATTAATCATTTCATTGACAGGATGGAACCCCATTCAATTATTTTCATCACAAAATCAAGGAGTACTCGTTTACCTCTATTTTAACATCTGAGCAGTAACATAACCACCTCATTTACCAGATCTTATTACATATTGTGTATCGAAAATAATAATAATAATAATGTAAACGGACATCATCTTACGGTTTTTCCATCTTTTCCATGAACTACAGTGTTTGAAATGTCAAATAAAGTCCTGTGTCTAATTTTTAAGTTTGTAATTTAATCATGTATACTCTTCATATCTCTTATTTTCCTTATCCTTCAACATTCCTTTTTTTTTAATGTTACTTAGTCAAGTCAAGTCAAGTCAGCAAGTCAGCACAGACTGAGACGTTGGGGTACCTACGTCGTGAGGTCCGGAGGGACAGGTAGTGGTCGAGGACCTCGAATGAGTTTGCGTACAGGTAACTCAGACACTACGGTAGGTCGGTAGAGTAGGACAACAGGAGAAGAGGAGGACGGAAGTTAGAAAGGGTCGTAATCCTAGAAAAGTTTACTCAGTCAAGAAGTGTAGTCCAACAGTTTCATAACCTCAAAGTCGAAGTTGTAGTCAGGAAGGTTACTTGTGAGTCCTGACTAGGAATTCTAACTGACCAACCTAGAGGAACGTCAGTTCCCTGAGAGTTCTCAGAAGAGTTTGTGTTAAGTTTTCGTAGTCAAGAAGCCGTGAGTCGGAAGAAATATCAGGTTGATTGAGAGTGTAGGGATGTACTGATGACCTTTTTAGTATCGAAACTGATCTGTCTGGAAACAACCGTTTCATTATAGAGACGAAAAATTATACGACAGATCCAACCAGTATCGAAAAGAAGGTTTCTCGTTCGCAGAAAATTAAAGTACCGATGTCAGTGGTAGACGTCACTAAAAACACGGGGAGTTTTATTTCAGAGAGTGACAAAGGTAATAAAGGGGTAGATAAACAGTACTTCACTCCTAGTCTACGGTACTAGAATTAAAAGACTTACAACATAAAATTCGGTCGAAAAGTGAGAGGAGAAAGTGAAAGTAGTTCTCCGAGTAATTAAGAAGAAGTGTAAGACCGTATTCCCACCACAGTAGATGCATAGACTCCAATAACGATAAAGAGGGTCTTTTGTACTAAGGTCATCCACGAAGTAGGTCTGGTCGTAAAGCGTACTACATGAGACTTATATTCAATTTATTCGTCCCACTGTTATATGTCGGACTGCATAAGGAAAGGACTAAACCTTGGTTAGACAACGAGGTACAAGTCAAGTTTGACAAGGAAAGAACTAGACGTATGTCTAAAGAATCCTCCGTTCAGTCCACCAGACCATAAAGGTAGAGAAAGTCTTAAAAGGTGTCAAATAACACTAGGTGTGACAGTTTCGGAAATACTTATCCTTGGATTTATTCAAAGTTTGAAGGGGACCTACCGTGTGTCAAAAAATCTTCATTTTAAGTAGCGAGTGAACCGAGTGACATTCAACATATGGTGTCTTATTCTGACCCCTTCCTCGAAATCTTTCTCTCTTTCTAATAAATACTTCTACAATCGTTAACTTGACCTATAGCATCCAACAGTCCAAAGTATCAACGACCTTTTAATAGTCAACTCCTTTTCCTTGAGGTCCGTTTCCCTGGTCTCACTTCGTTTCCGTATATCTTCTACACGCGACACGAATCAGCGAGTCAGTACAGGATGAGAAACTCTGGGGTCATGTGGTTACTTTTTTTAGAGTACATTACTCGGATAAAAGTTAAATAAATTAAGATTATATTCTTACTTAAAAAGATAATTCACTAGGAGTAAAGGACTTATTTTATTCAGAACCAGTCACTCAGTCAAGTCAGTGAGTCAGCATAGGTTGAGATACACTGGGGTACTTAGTGTCGTGCTGTCCGGAGGGACAGGTAGTGGTTGAGGGTCTCAGGTGGGTTTGAGTACAGGTAGCTCAGTCACTACGGTATGTCGGTAGAGTAGGAGACAGTAGGGGAAGAGGAGGACCGGGGTTAGGGAGGGTCGTAGTCTCAGAAAAGGTTACTCAGTTGAGAAGCGTACTCCACCGGTTTCATAACCTCAAAGTCGAAATCGTAGTCAGGAAGGTTACTTGTGCGTCCTGACTAGAGGAAATCTTACCTGACCAACATAGAGGAACGTCAGGTTCCCTGAGAGTTGTCAGAAGAGGTTGTTGTGTCAAGTTTTCGTAGTCAAGAAGCCGCGAGTCGAAAGAAGTGTCAGGTTGAGAGTGTAGGTATGAATCTAGGTTCTTTTACTCTATTTTGACAGATCGTTTTGTTTTGTAATATAAAATTTTAATGTAACTTATTATGCACTGTAATCTCTAGAATTTACAATACGAATCATCAACAAGAGTGGAGGAACTTAAATGGAGATAGGAAGGAAACACTCCCCGAAGGGACCACCGAGTCTCCAATTTCGTAGACGGACCTTACGCCCTCTGGTCCCAATCTAGGAACCCAGCCCTTCTGGGGACCTCTTCCTTTACCGTTGGGTGAGGTCATGAGAACGGACCTCTTAGGGTACCTTCCTCCTCGGACTATCCGATGTCAGGTACCCCAGAGTTTCTTAGTCTGTGCTGACTCACTGAAGTGTGGAAGTGTGGAAGGAAACACTCTTATGAGAAATATCAACCAGAGTCCTGTTCATAACTAGATTTTTGTCGGTCAGACGTCAAATATAAAGATCTTTATCTTTCACGTACACAATTTTTACTATATGTTAACTTACCTCATTAAAATCCATTTTTATTAACTGTAGTGCAAAGTACACGAAAATTAAAATATTATTAAGTTAAATAACAAACAAGATCTAATCTTTAATTCCGGTTTGTGTTGTTTAGAGGAACATAGAAGTAGTGAGTCACAAATTTTCGTGATATAATCTTTTAACAAAGTCTTTCAGAAGAACCATGTCATCTCCTTAACCAATAGAAATATTAAAAATAAATACGACTGTCTGACTAGACTGAGGACCGACTTTACCACTCGACTTCTACCACGGTTTTTGTATTTTACCTTAGAATCCTCTCACTACCAGTAATCTACGGTGTAATCTCCGATTAATATTTGAGTCAAAGTATGTCTTTCGGCATTCTGTGATATATTATGTTCTATGAATTCATTTTAGACTCAAGTCAGTGAGTCAGCACAGGTTGAGAAACGCTGGGGTACTTGACGTCGTGCGGTCCGGAGGGACAGGTAGTGATTGATGGTCTCAAGTGAGTCTGAGTGCAGGTAGCTCAGTCACTACGGTAGGTCGGTAGAGTAGGGGAGCCAGCAGGGGAAGAGGAGGACGGGGGTTAGGGAGGGTCGTAGTCTCAGAAAAGGTTACTTAGTTGAGAAGTGTACTCCACCGGTTTCATGACCTCAAAGTCGAAATCGTAGTTAGGAAGGTTTCTTTAGGGTCCCAACTAGAGGAAGTCTTACCTGACCAACCTAGAGGAACGTCAAGTTCCCTGAGAGTTATCAAAAGAAGTTGTGATGTCAAGTTTTCATAGTTAAGAAACCGTGAGTCGGAAGAAGTGTCAGGTTGAGAGTGTAGGTATGTACTGGTGTCCTTTTTGGTATCGGAACTGATCTATCTGAAATCAGCCGTTTCACTAAAGAGACGAAAACTTATACGATAGATCCAACCAGTATTGAAAAGAAGGTTCCTCATNAGTAGGGGAAGAGGAGGACGGGGGTTAGGGAGGGTCGTAGTCTCAGAAAAGGTTACTTAGTTGAGAAGTGTACTCCACCGGTTTCATGACCTCAAAGTCGAAATCGTAGTAAGGAAGGTTTCTTTAGGGTCCCAACTAGAGGAAGTCTTACCTGACCAACCTAGAGGAACGTCAAGTTCCCTGAGAGTTATCAGAAGAAGTTGTGATGTCAAGTTTTCATAGTTAAGAAACCGTGAGTCGGAAGAAGTGTCAGGTTGAGAGTGTAGGTATGTACTGGTGTCCTTTTTGGTATCGGAACTGATCTACCTGAAATCAGCCGTTTCACTAAAGAGACGAAAACTTATACGATAGATCCAACCAGTATTGAAAAGAAGGTTCCTCATCAGTAGAAAATTAAAATACCGACGTCAGTGGTAGACGTCACTAAAACCTCGGGGGGTTTTATTTCAGACTGTTACAAAGGTGACAAAGGGGTAAATAAAGGATAATTAAAATAAAATATATTAAATTTATAAATATATCTTATTATTAAGAGTCTTTCTATGTTTTAATCGAGAGCCACTCAAGACCCGAACGTTCCGAATCCCTTCTAGGACTTAGGGAGGGTCCACGTGATTCATATTTCTACTAAAAAACATGAAAGAGTTCAGGAAGGTCGATAATGAAGTTAAAAGAAGATCTGATATCAAACTCATACCTTAATGGGTTAGGAGAGGGTAACCCTTAAATATTAATACGTGGTCAAACAGACACTCACAAGTCCTTTGTGTCTTTCCTTGTGAATTTAAAGAACGTTTTTCATTAAACTTACGGTCTTAGAATGAGAGTCTTTGACCACACGATGTTCAGAGTAAAAAAGACACTGGAAACTTCACTTCGTCTTTTAGTAACCTTTTAAGAACTCTTTCAGACATGACCCCTTGGTCTTTAGTCTTGTCAGAACTCTGTAATTACTGTTTATGATTTAACACCAGAGACTTATTTTCGAAATGTTTATGTTGTCTTGACAAGGTCTTTTGTGTATACAGAGTACAATCTGAAGGGACTACCCCTCCCTCCCTCCCCCCAGTGCTACCCCTTGTGCACATATGGACACCACCTAAGTACAACTACATACCGTTTTGGTTATGTTATAACATTTCATTAGTCGGAGGTTAATTTTATTTATTTAAATACAAAAATTTTTTTCTTTTTTTTTTTCTTAGACGGACGTTACGTCCTCTCGGACCAAGTTAAGGACCCAACCCTTATAGGTGACCTCTTCTCTATCCAATGGGTGAGGACATAAGAATCCGAAAAGAATACTGAGTCGACCTTTTCTTAGGTGGACGTTACGACCTCTGGATCTAAGTTAGGGACTCAAACCTTCTAGGTGACCTATTCCCTTTCCTACGACGACGACGACGATTCAGTACAGTCAGCACAGGCTGAGACACGCTGGGGTCTCTACCGTCGGGTGGTCCGAAGGGGTAGGGACCCTAAGAGGTCCGTTCTTGTGACCTCACCCAAAGGTAAAGGAAGAGGTTACGTACTTTCACTTCTCACTTTCACTTCAACGAGTCAGCACAGACTGAGAATCACTGGGGTACCTGACGTCGGATGGTCCGAGGAGGCAGGTACCTTAAAAGGTCCGTTGTCATGACCTCACCCCACGGTAACGGGTGAGATTATAAGACCGGATCTCTTAAGGTACTTGACATATCAGGTACCCTAACGTTACTCAGTCTTTGTTGACTCGCTGAAAGTGAAGTGAAGTGACGGCCCCAGGTCGGGGCCACCTAGGTCCCTTAAGCTTCGTACCTACCGTAACCGCACTCTTTCTGAATAAATAAATACCTATATTCTAATCTAATTCTTTGTTATCACATCATCCCTTTAATTCACCTCTTTCTCCCGACTTATTGAACCTAATACACCTTCTGGTTATTTTAAGGTCTGTTCCTTAAACGTGGTAGATGTAACCCGGTGGCCACGAGCGAACTTATAGATTCCCACGGAGTGGAATCCGAGGGAAAGTGCTCCCAGAATTGTCGGTCCCGTTCATTCATCTAACCACTCGGAGGAGCGGGGTCTACCCTTAAGTCGGACTTTAATTTCCTTTCTCCTCTCCCTCCCTTTCCCTCTTTTCCTCTCTCTCTCTGTGTGCCCCCTTTGGTCAGGTCACTGACTGAGGTCGGGGATAACAGATCTTTCCGGAAAATATGGAAAAAAACTAACATGTATCTCTAGTTACCTATTATGTTTTAATACGTCACAATCGTCAGGTCTGAAAATAGTTTTGGTTCGAAAAGAGAGACGTATGGATTAACATATGTGTTCAGAATCCACTAAACGTAGTAGAAGACCGGTTTTTCCCGGTTAATTGGAAAATGTCGGAAAAAAGACTATTCGCAAACAGTTGGTCTTCTGAATAAACACAACTAGAAGGGTTCCAAACCACGGTGAGAGTCTTTCGTGATTTATTTCAATGTAAGAATGTATCGTTCCTGTGTTCTCCTCACGTCACTATATATTGTTTCTCTTCATTAATTGAGTTTTCAGATCACAACGATTGTAGTTTTGATGATATATAGAAAAAGGTATAGGGTAAATGTAACTAACTGTAAGAGGGTCCACGGATTTTCTATTTCTTATACCTCCGGACCGTCGTTAGACTCAGTTGTCACTTTTAGGAGATGGTTATATTAAAAATTGAGAAATCTTTTCCGAGACACAGAAATTCTACGAAAATTCGAAACACGGAGAGCGTAAACCCCCCGGACATTCGTTAAGCGTTCGACATTCTCCAGCCCGTTGGACATTCCGTTCGATCTCTCAATAGTCTCCCCCAAATTGACTTTGTAGGGAAAGTTTACGTCTTCTGATTTCGGGACTCAACTGAAAAAAGGTCTCTTATAGTCTTCTCACCTTTTCGTCCGTCTAAGAATAAAAACCCAACACCTGCGAGTCCTTTAGGGTCCCCCTTTTGGACTCCAGACTAATCGGAACGGTAGTCTCGAGAACGGGGTACTGGAACAGTACCCCCCTTAAGGAGTGTGACCGAGGACCGTGAAGTGAAGCGAAGTGAAGAGTACAATTCTAAGTCGTTGACCGAAGGGTCACTGTTTATAAGTCAGTCAAATTTACTTTGAACTTTATCAATAGAAACCTTTTATGGGAAATTCCATTGTAAGAACTCTAGGTACGTAGTCTAGTATAACGTGACCTCATATAAGACATGGAACTAATTTTTTATACTAGCATATCAAATACCACTAACCACATTATTACTATTTCTATGTAAAATTCGTAATAAATTTTTCTTTTTGACAGAAGAAATTCGAACACATGAACCGGTCTTGAAAAAGTCTGGGAATCCGATTCGTCCTTTCAATGTCCTGTGTCGGACACCGAATCCCGTATCTAAGACGGATCCTAAATGAATCCCTAGTTCCTAGTGAAAGGGTTCCCTCGACTACACGAAATAGACCCTCCTTTGACTGGGACTTTTGGAGGTCTCTCCTTCTCCTCTTCTATTCACATAAACAGAGAGTCCCTGTCTGTCTTTTCTCCTTATAACCCTTTATACAACCATCTCTTTCTTGACATCGTGAGTAGTAATCTTGACGACTTAATTTTAGAATTAGATTAAACGACTAAATACTATCAAATGGACTTAATGAAAACAATACACAATTTGACAGTTATTAGACTTTTAAAATCCCATGAACTATAAAAACAATCTCACATAACTTTTGTATAAAGACAAATTACATTTGTAAAAGGAATATTTATTTCGTCTCTTTGTTAAATACTCTCCGTTATAATTTAACTGAAATTTTTCTTATAAAAATACTCGGTTAATCAATTACCATTTGTAAAAAAGGTAAGTCAGACAGTATATAACGAAATGTGATACCTCTTTTCTCAAGAACAGACTCCATGTTTAGGGTACTAAAACTCGATTGCATTTATTTATCCCCTTAAATAACCTTTCGTTCTCATAGTACAGAAGTCCTCTTCGTTTTCACTTTATCTAGTCTATAATTCATTTCAGCTTTATGTTTCAAAGGGGGTCTCAAAGTGAAAGAATAATAAATAAATAATAATTATTATCTATTATAATAAAAGAAAGGAATAAATAAGTCATGGGTTTAACACTTGAGGAGACAGTTCCTCTTTTATCGAGGGGAGTTTCACACACAGTCAATGAAACTCTCATAGTCACCTCGATACTCCAAATTAATAGTTGGTCTGACACGTACCGACGTCCGTATGAAAACGTGAGAACGAGGTCGAAAAACCTCCGGTATGTCTTCCTCTCAACGGAGACGAAGGTAGGACACGTCAAGAAACCTGACCTACGTACTGTCGAAACGAACACGAGTCTCAAATAGTCTGGAGAACCCTTAGTAAAGAGTCATAGTCATTAACAGGTCTTAAAATATAAAGAGTTCTTTAAAAATGGAAAAGTAAACGATCAAAAAATAGAAAGTAAACGATCCAAGGTTCTATCTTGTGTCATATCAATAAGAATACATATGAAGTGATACACTCCAGAGAGACAACCCAGGAGTATGGGAGGAGTCCATACCAAGACTCCACTTTAGAAAACACTCTACCGAACGTCACACTAAAAAAAACGGGAACAGTAGTCCCCTTCTCGTCACACGAGAGGCACGTAGACAAAGAGAAGCCAGTCGACAGAATTCGTTTACCAGGCAAAGGACCCGAAGTCACTCTGAAATTAGTTAACATCGAAGTCTAATACTCCCTGTGTATTATTCGAGACATTCACCATGAAAACTGTAGAGAAATTAATCTGGACTTCTTCTTTCGTTAACAAAAATTAAACTATCCCTTCACAACTATTTAGATGTATAAAATCTTCTTCTGAAGGGACCACCGAGTCTACCATTTCGTAGACGGACGTTATGCCTTCTAGGTCCAAGCTAGGGACCCAACCCTTCTAGAGGACCTCTTCCTTTACCGTTGGGTGAGGTCATAAGGACGGACCTCTTAGGGTCCCTGCCTCCTCGGACCATCCGATGTCAGGTACCCCAGCGTTTTTCGTCTTGTGCTGACTCGGTGAAGTGAAGTGAAGTGAAGTAAAATCTTCTTTGTGTGTAAGAAATTAGTATTCGGTGTTTACAAATCCGAGAAGTCCATATAGTACCCGACGACGATGACGATTCAGTAAAGTCAGCACAGGTTGAGACACGCTGGGGTATCTGTCGTCGGGTGGTCCAAGGGGATAGGGACCCTAAGAGGTCCATTCTTATGACCTCACCCAATGGTAAAGGAAGAGGTTACGTACTTTCACTTTTCACTTTCACTTCAGCGAGTCAGCACAGGCTGAGAATCGCTGGGGAACCTAGTGTCGGACGGTCCGAGAAGACAAGTACCCTAAAAGATCCGTTCTTATGACTTCACCCCACGGTAACGGAAGAGACTATAGTACCCGACTCTCCCCGATTTAACTGAAATCCATCGAGGAAAATGTTCAGGACACCGTGATTCTCTTACACTCCAGTTGAACCGTAGATAACACAAGACGAGTTGTAAACTCGATAGTCGACTTTGACTATTTCCAAAGAATTGTTCGTCAGTAGATAATAATGATATGTATTATCTTCTCTCAAATTATCCTAGGCACCCTCCTTTATTTACTCTAAAATCTATTATTCTATTTTTCTCTGTTGATGTGCTTTTTCTAATATCCTTCTATCGGATTTACTGTTGTTGTTGTTGTTGTTTTTTTAGAAATCGTATTTTCGTCTTCATGTCCACCAATATCGTTTGAGACAATAGTTAATCAATGTGGGGTAGTGAAGTACCGTTTATCTATCCCTTTGTCACCGACTAAAATAAAGAGACCTGAGGTTTTAGTGACGTCTACCACTGATGTCGGTACTTTATTTTTCTGCGAATGAGGAACCTTCCTTTCGATACTGGTTGGATCTGTCGTATAATTTTTCGTCTCTGTAATGAAACAGTTGTTACCAGGCAGATCAGTTCCGACACCAAAAAGGTCACCAGTACATACCTACACTCTCAACCTGATATTTCTTTCGACTTGTGGTTTCTTAACTACGAAAACTTGACACCACAACCTTTTCTGACAACTCTCAGGGAACCTGACGTTCCTCTAGGTTGATCAGGTAAGATTTCCTCTAGTCAGGACCCACAAGTAACCTTCCTGACTACAACCTAAACTTTGAGGTTATAAAACCGGTGGAGTACACTTCTCGATTGAGTAAACTTTTCTGGGACTACGACCCTTTCTAACTTCCGTCCTCCTCTTCTCCTGTTGTCTCCTACTCTACCAACCTATCGTAGTGGCTGAGTTACCTGTACTCAAACTCATTCGAGGTCCTCGACCACTACCTGTCCCTTCGGACCTCACGACGTAGGTACCCCAACGTCTCAGCCTGTGCTGACTTACTGACTTGACTTGACTTAGAGGTAACGTCAATTAAAAACCAACAAACTTATGTTTATAGTTCAGAATAAACCTAGTCGTTAAATTATGTTATTGACCCTTCACCTCCTCTTTAATATACTATTTATTCTTCATTACTACATCGAGGTACAAATTCTTAACAACGACAAGTTAACAATTCCGTACAGGTTGAAATACTGGGGTACCTAACATCGTATGTTCCGGAGGGACAGGAAATGATAGAGAGTCTCAAACGAGTTTGAGTACGGGTAACTCATTTAGTACGGTAGGTTAGTAAAATAGGAGACAACGAGGAAAAAGGAGGACGGGAGTTTGAAAGGGTCTAGTCCCGAAAAGGTTACTCAACTGAGCAGTGTAGTTTGCCGGTTTCTTAACCTCGAAGTCAAAATCGCAGTTAGTAAGATTACTTATAAGAACCAAATAAAGGAAATCCTAACTGACCAAACTAGAGGAACGACAGGTTCCCTGAGAGTCCTCAGAAGAGGTTGTGGTCTCAAGTTTACGTAGGGAAGAAACTGTGAGTTGGAAGAAGTACCAGGTTGAGAATGTTGGTATGTACTGATGACCTTCCTACTTCATCTATCTTTATAGAGTAACGGTACATAGATAAAAAACTGTGGTCATCCAGACTAGTACAAGAAATTAACTTTTATTTCTAAACAAAAGTGATAAACTGAAAAAGATGAATGAATCTCAGTCACCATTAGTTAGAATTCCCCATTAGTGGTTTTACGTGACCAGTTCTATCTGTCGATAAGGTCATTAATTTTACATATCGTTTGTCTTTTACATTAAATATTGTACATTGTGACCTTAATGAAACAGAACGTTTAACATCCACTCTAAAACAATTTTTACGGTAACTTCGGTTCCCGTTCACAAAAATTTTCACATATCGGATGAATCTTGAAGGGTACACCGAGTCACGATTTCCTGGGTAGATGGTTCGTCCTATACGGTCAAGTTAGGGACCTAGTCCTTCTAAGGGACCTCTTCCTTTATTACTGAGTGAGGTCATAAGAACGGACTCTTTAAAGTACCTATTTCCTCGGACCAACAGATATCATGTACCCTAGTATTTCTCGACTTGTACTGAATTCTGTAGACCCTTTGAAAGTGAACATAATCTTTTATCATCTTAGTTTTACGTCTACTCATTAGAGTTGGGACATCCACTAAAAGGGAATTGACTGGATTTCAAATTTTAACTATTTTATCTACAATGTCATTTATTTTACTTTCAGTCTCTGTACGTATCTAATAAAATCTCAGGTAAATTTTTATGAAAAATGTTTAGAAAAACTCATATGTATAAAATATTACAAAACATGAAATAAAATCCTATTCTGTATTCATTATTCCTTGAGTCTTCTGAAATTTACTTCTTGACAATAATTGTTTTTTAATTTAATAAAATTTCATCTATTATTTTCAGAAATATGGACATATAAAGACAATGTTGTAAGTCTTATGAATTTTCTCTTATTTATTTTCATTCTTATACACCCAGTAAGATTATACATTTCTTCTGATACTTTTCTTTTTACATTAATAGGAACACCCAACTTTTCTAATAGTCTTTACGATTCCACGACTATGACGTTATGAGTAAATTGGTTATATACAAGAGAAAGAAAATAGTATTACTTCGATAGATTGATGGACGTCCCCTACAATATTTCTAATTAATGAAGTAAAAAAAACTTCTCAAGTATTTCAAATTATTATAATTTATTTTCCTGTTTACTTTGTAACTCCATCCTCGATAATTTATAACAATGTCTGGATGGGAAATAATAATGAATATTCCTACTTCCAGTCGTAAAGTGAACGTCGTAGATAATTGTATACTAGTCTTTTGTACTATTTTAAAATAATTTTTACATTTAGTTGATGATATATAGAGACATACATTTTTCGAATTCTTCCAAAGTTAATTTGGAACTGTTTAAGATGAAAATTTTGTAAATGAAAGGGAAGTAAGGATTGTTACGTGAGAGGTCAAAAGACCGAGACGCTACAAAAAAAAAAAAAAAAGTAATAGAGAGGAAGCGACCATAGAGGAATTTTCCATAAAGAGTAACAAAACGTAACAATCAGCTAGAATCTTACATACGTAAGAAATCTTGTAGAGTCAGTAAAACTGACTGAAGTTTTAGATATAGTAATCCGGAATTTATATTAAAAGTAAAGTCCATGTCTTGGGTTTATTCAATTGTCGAGGTCAGTCTACAGAAGATACCCATGGAGTTTTAGTTGTATAAAGTTTATCTTAAGGAATGAAATGCAGATCTTGAATCGAAAAGATTCTTCACTTAGGTATATAAGTAATCTTTTGTTAGAGACCCCGGTATTGAGTACTTCGACATAAGTCAAGTCAAGTCAAGTCAAGTCAACGAGTCAACACAGGCTGAGAAACACTGGGGTACTTAACGTCTTGCGGTCCGGAAGAGGACAGGTAGTGGTTGAGGACCTCAAGTCTGTTTGAGTACACGTAGTTCAACCACTACGGTAGGTCGGTAGAGTAGGACAGTAGGGGAAGAGGAGGACGGGGGTTAGGGAGGGTCGTAATCCTAGAAGAGCTTACTCAGTTGAGAAGCGTACTCCACCGGTTTCATAACCTCAAAATCGAAATCGTAGTCAGGAAGGTTACTTGTGCGTCCCTGACTAGAGAAAATCTTACCTGACCAACCTAGAGGAACGTCAGGTTCCCTGAGAGTTCTCAGAAGAGGTTGTGGCGTCAAGTTTTCGTAGTTAATAAGTCACGAAACGAAAGAAGTGTCAGGTTGAGAGTGTAGGTATGTACTGGTGTCCTTTTTGGTATCGGAAATCATCTACCTGGAAACAACCGTTTCATTACAGAGACGAAAACTTATACGATAGATCCAACCAGTATTGAAAGGAAGGTTCCTCATTCGCAGAAAATTAAAGTACCGACGTTAGTGGTAGACGCCACTAAAACCTCGGGGGGTTTTATTTCAGAGAGTGACAAAGGAGACAAAGGGGTTGTTAAACGGTACTTTACTACCCCGGTCCACGGTACTAGAAGCAAAAGACTTACAACTCGAAATTCGGTTGAAAAAGTGAGAGGAGAAAGTGAAAGTAGTTCTCCGAGAAGTCATCAAGAAGTGAAAGATAGTATTCCCACCACAGTAGACGTATAGACTCGAATAACTATAAAGAGGGCCGTTAGAACTAAGGTCGAATACGAAGAAGGTCGGGTCGTAAAGAGTACTACATGAGACGTATATTCAATTTATTCGTCCCACTGTTATATGTCGAAACTGTATGAGGAAAAGGATAAACCTTGGTCAGACAACAAGGTACAGGTCAAGATTGACAACGAAGGACTGGACGTATGTCTAAAGAGTTCTCCGTCCAGTCCACCAGACCATAAGGGTAGAGAAAGTCTTAAAAGGTGTCAAATAGCACTAGGTGTGTCACTTTCCGAAACCGTATCAGTGTTTTCGTCTTTATCTACAAAAAGACCTTGAGAGAACGATAAAACTACTAGGTCGCTACAACCCTTCAACTAGAGACCAAACAGACGGAAAAGATTTTGTTCGAACTTGTAGACCTGTAAGTGCCAAGTGTATAACGACTTCGGACCGAACCTCTTAAAACTCGTAATGAAATGATCGTACACTCTACTCACATTGACACGTCATAAACTCGTAAGAAACCGTAACGGAAAGAAACCCTAACCTTACTTTTGACTGGAAAAGGTCAGGACACCGGAGACGACTGAAAAGGTTTGAACGACCGTATAACTCACGTCGTGAAAGTGTCGTAGTTGAAAGTCCTAAACTTTGTCGACTTGACCTTAAGGTAGTGGAGGTGATCGAAACAAGCATCACTGCGAAAGATTCCGGGTGAACTGAAGTGTAAGGTCCTACAGACCGAGATCCGATCACTAGTGTGGTAACACTTATAGACCCAGTACTTCTAGAAAAAACATGTCAACATAAATGTGTAAGAAGTCATTGGACGAGACACTATAAACGTTCACTGGATAGAAGAGACCCGAAGTGAAGGGTTAAGGTTTTTTA
>SJYO01026388.1:32588998-32657815 GCA_006410555.1 Capra ibex
CAACCGTTTCATTACAGAGACGAAAACTTATACGATAGATCCAACCAGTATTGAAAAGAAGGTTCCTCATTCGCAGAAAATTAAAGTACCGACGTTAGTGGTAGACGTCACTAAAACCTCGGGGGGTTTTATTTCAGAGAGTGACAAAGGAGACAAAGGGGTTGTTAAACGGTACTTTACTACCCCGGTCCACGGTACTAGAAACAAAAGACTTACAACTCGAAATTCGGTTGAAAAAGCGAGAGGAGAAAGTGAAAGTAGTTCTCCGAAAAATCAAGGAGAAGTGAAAGATAGTATTCCCACCACAGTAGACGTATAGACTCCACTAACTATAAAGAGGGCCGTTAGACCTAAGGTCGAATACGAAGAAGGTCGGGTCGTAAAGAGTACTACATGAGACGTATATTCAATTTATTCGTCCCACTGTTATATGTCGGAACTGTATGAGGAAAAGGATAAACCTTGGTCAGACAACAAGGTACAGGTCAAGATTGACAACGAAGGACTGGACGTATATCCAAAGAGTTCTCCGTCCAGTCCACCAGACCATAAGGGTAGAGAAAGTCTTAAAAGGTGTCAAATAGTACTAGGTGTGTCAGTTTCCGAAACCGTATCAGTGTTTTCGTCTTTATCTACAAAAAGACCTTGAGAGAACGATAAAACTACTAGGTCGCTATAACCCTTCAACTAGAGACCAAACAGACGGAAAAGATTTTGTTCGAACTTGTAGACCTGTAAGTGTCAAGTGTATAACGACTTCGGACCGAACCTCTTAAAACTCGTAATGAAATGATCGTACACTCTACTCACATTGACACGTCATAAACTCGTAAGAAACCGTAACGGAAAGAATCCCTAACCTTACTTTTGACTGGAAAAGGTCAGGACACCGGAGACGACTGAAAAGGTTTGAACGACCGTATAACTCACGTCGTGAAAGTGTCGTAGTTGAAAGTCCTAAACTTTGTCGACTTGACCTTAAGGTAGTGGAGGTGATCGAAACAAGCATCACTGCGAAAGATTCCGGGTGAACTGAAGTGTAAGGTCCTACAGACCGAGATCCGATCACTAGTGTGGTAACACTTATAGACCCAGTACTTCTAGAAAAAACATGTCAACATAAATGTGTAAGAAGTCATTGGACGAGACACTATAAACGTTCACTGGATAGAAGAGACCCGAAGTGAAGGGTTAAGGTTTTTTAATGACTTTTGGTGTTGTTTTTAGGAAATAAAGGTACTGTGGATAATCCGTTCTGTTACTGTTAGAGGTTGTCCAGAGTACGACAATAGTACGATAATGTAGACCTTAATAGAAAGATGAGAATTAAGACGATCATTTGGGAATAATAGGAAATTTGGTTCGTTAGTTAATGCAACATTTCGAAGAAATGGAAGATAGTAGGTAATGTAAAGGTATTATAAATTTGAAAGGTGTAAAGATAAACACCGAAAAGTATAGTGACATTGTCTAGTAAGGTCAAAATACAATGGATGGAGGAGAATTGACTCTTTTCCTTTATTCTTCTTTGTCATATAAACAACGAAGAAACGATGTAAAAATCATATAATTGTATTTAACAGTATATTCTATGTATTTAAAAACGAAGATATAACCTTGTAAACAGTGTTAAACGGACCCCGCTTCAGGAATCAAACCTCCTTTGTCTACTATCTATTGTTTATCTATTATCTATCTATTAATACCGAAGTCTTCCTGACTTCTACGAAGTAAGAAACCGACTTTTTACAATGAACTTATTAGACCATATTTGATTATATTTACCGGAAAACGGACTCCAGATATCTTAAAGTAAAGGATATTTATTCATAAGTTTCAATTCCTTTTGAGAGACAATCTTTAGACACACACGCACGTACGTACGTACACGCACGTTCGAAAGGACTAGTCTTTGTATCCTTCCGGAGTTTTTGCTCAGACAAATGACTTACTAGTAAGTATACGAGTTCTATCTTACTTAAAAACTCCATCCCTATCTACGAAGGAGACATAAGTTTCCCCCAGGACCATATTAAGACCACTCTAGATCCGAAACACATTTGTTGATATCTTGTGTAAAAGAAGACGTACGAGTTGAGATTTTCGTACCACTACAAAGGAAATGTCGGAACGAACTCAGTAATTTAACTTCGTACGTACTTTATATTCACCATTTCAAGTTAATTTTAGAACTCGGACTTCTCTGTTAGTCCAAATAATAGAATCAAAGAAGGAGGGTGGATGATCGAAGAGTACATATATTAAGTTCTAACACGAAGTCTTTATGAGGTTTCATCAGGTAAAAAGACGCTTATATTAACTTACCCATGAAACGAAATCCGATACTCTGTAGAGACTCTTTTATTGAGATTCGTCCTTTCTATTTCAAGGACCACGTTACCTACGTGTGCAGTTGACTTCCCTTATCCTTAACTTGCGTGTTTGTGTCTTTTCCCGAAGGGACCACCGAGTCTACCATTCCTTAGGCGGGCGTTACGTCCTCTGGACTCAAACTAGAGACCCAGACCTTCCAGGACACCTCTTCTCTTACTGTTGAGTGAGGTCATAAGAACGGACCTTTTAGAGTACCTTTCTTCTCGGATCGACCAATGTCAGGTACCCCAACGTTTCTCAGTCTATACTGACTCACTGATTGTGTGCGTGTGACACTATTTCCGATAATTCCTGGTGTGTCTCACAATGTTCTAACATTATTCTTCCAAACTATGGATTTCTCTTCACTATAAATGTCACTACTTACAGTACCCCTTAACTACAAATCCGATATTGGTCCTTTAATAATTCTAGGGAGATAACCCTTCTAGGGGACCACCCGTACCGTTGGGTTAGGTCATCATGAGAACGGACCTCTTAGGGTACCTGTCTCGGACCACCCGATGTCAGGTACCCCAGTGTCTCTCAGTCTATACTTACTTCACTGAAGTGTGCGTGCCTACGTGCACGTGTGTGTGTATGTGTGCACATCACCACTATATGAGGTTCGTCCTTTTAATCGTACAAATACTTGAAAACCGTTACAGTGTACTTTATCTTATCCACGTCTTAATTCATGTTAAATAGAGATAAAATAACAATATAAAATTACATATATTATATTAGATAAGAGATGATAAATCCTTTCACCATTTGTATGTTTTATTCATAGTCGGGTCATGTACTTCAGGGATCCTAAAGAAAAGTTACAGTTCTACCATCCGATCACAAGTATAACCTCTTAGATTCTTTGAATAAACTCATTGATCTACTATCTTTAAAGGGTCACTCTCGAACAGTCGTCTGATCTTATAAACCGAGTACAACTAAACTTTAGATCACTTAACGGATTATATAGATATAATTATTTCTATTTGAGTATTTTCAAAACCTGATCCGACTTAGAGTGTCTGACTAAATGAGTGTTGTTGAACGTATATGGGTACTTTCGTTACTATTGTTAACTCTACAACTTCTAAGGAGGGACTAACCATATCTGGATACCAATAAAAAGATGGGGTTCTGTAGAGTTTTACTTGACGTGATTCCGTGGCTCTTGAATAACACCCCTCCTTATGTCCCTCCTATACATTTCTTTCTTCAAAACTTAGTCTGTAAACACCAACTTTAGTGTAGAAGTAAAGATAGATACTACCTTTCAATAAATTAAGGACAAATAAAGTAGAGGAAAAAGAAATTTTACGTCGATGATTATAGAGACTGTCAAGAAAGTTACTTATGACAATACAAAACTACTCAATCAACAACACTGTTAATCCTGGGTAAGAGAGTCAGTAGTATCACGAAGACCCCAGGATCTCATTATTTTCGATGTAACAGTCCCGTCTTAAAATAAACATTTCAATATAAGAAGTACCAGGCTATTAGACAAGTCATGGTTATTTTCATGTTGTTTTTTTTAAGTGTTTAGGTAATATTCCGTTTTAAAAGGTTATGAATAGGATTTAAAAAGATGGAGACTGTATTTTAATATTATTAGTCATGAGTAAGAGACTAACCCATTCTCTTTCGACTTTACCCGTTATACAAATGGACATAGGGAAAGGAAACAGGACCGTCTATAGGAGTATGTTATGGGACATTTTCATTTTTGTTTTGTTGTTATTGGAACTATAGATAATATGAATAGTAAATTTTACATGTTTTGAGAATATTTTCAATTCTTAGTTCTTATCAAATGTATATAAGAAAATAAAATAAAGGGTACAGGTCTAATTATTTACTAATTCGATTCTGGGGTTTAAGACATCTACTTGGTTCCCTTTCACTTTTTGCTATCAACAATAGCAACTTGAGAAGAGTTATTTATTTCTTTACGTTCTTCGTCATATTGCAATGTATACCATCTTACCCTATTTCGTCTTGGTATCGGATTTAAGAATTCTGGACACTGAAGGTTCGGTTCTTAAATTTAATCTTCACGTCTAATGAAAAAGTCAAGTTTACTTCGTTAAGATTATGTTCACTGAACTCGTAAACTTGAATCAAAAGAGTAGACGTTGTACACTAAATGGTACAAATGTAGATGTATAGATACACAATTATTGATATATAGATACAGATAAAGACATAAACATAGATATAGTTGAGATATGATGATTTTAAAGACCAAAAACAACGACAACAACAAACGAACATACACATATACACATCTGGATCTTACTTTATTACCTATATTTGTATATATGACATTATGTTACTTCTAAAGGACACAGAAAAAGGCGAAAAGATATAAATTTCATGGGACTTTATCTATATATATATAAAAAAAAGGACCGTAAAAAAGAAAATAGTAGAAATTCAAGATGATGGAAAGAGATAAAATCTAGTAAGTATTAACTTGATTAGATGTCCATTACAACCCGAAGGGACCACCGAGCCTTCCGTTTCGTAGACGGACGTTACGTCCTCTGGACCCAAGCTAGGGACCCAACCCTTCTAGGGGATCTCTTCTTTTACCTTTGGGTGAGGTCATAAGAACGGACCTCTTAGGGTACCTGTCTCCTCGGACCACCCGATGTCAGGTACCCCAACGTTTCTCAGTCTGTGCTGACTCGCTAAAGTGAAGTGTCCATTACAATGGTTTAATCTGATTCCACCTAGTCTCAAAAGTGTGTTAAAGTCCAAAATTATGACAGTTCCTACTTTTCACTTTCACAATCAACGAGTCAACACAGGCTGAGAAACGTTGAGGTATCTGAGATCGGGCGGTCCGAGGAGAGAGGTACCCTAAGAGGTCGGTTCTTATGACCTAACCGAACGGTACGGGAAGAGGTCCCTTAGAAATGTTGGGTTCTTAGCTTACTTGGGTCCAGAGGACGTAACATCCGTCTAAAAAAAAAAAAAGTTGACACACTCAGTAGTACCTTCGGGTACCAGTTCCTATTCTCTTTAGTTTTCTGAGTTTTGTCTCTCAAGACCTTGTAGGTCTCATCGAGGAGTCTCGGACAGAAAAACGTCACCTATACATGAAGATAAGGTCTTACCATCTGTACTGGATATGTATTCAGAATGTGATAGTAGAGAGTGACATTTTCAAAAAGGTAAAACTTGGTAGAGGTAAAAATTGGGGTCTTAACATGTCTAGAGGTCCCTTGTACATGAAGTATCTAGGACTTATGGCAAATGATGTCCCCTAAGAATCCCGATATAGAACAATTCACGTTAAGTCTCTATTTTAGAGAAGGTGGATCTTTTTATCGTGACCACATAAAAGGGTCTCCAGGTCAACTGTCTTTCTATATGATTCAACAGACGAAGAGAAAGGGAAGAACGCCCGTAGTAAAGATATTTTCAACATTGAACCTTCAATGACCTTTGAAATTAAATAAGGACGGTCATCTATTATAGTAAAAAGTAAGAAGGTAAAAAATAAAAGAAGACTTAAAACACATTAAAATGGTACTGACAATACGTCGAGTTACAAAGATAAATAACGTTACGATATAGACGAAGACTATATTTAATTTGTAACAACAAAATCAAAAGAGAAGTTAAAAAAGACCATAGAAAGGTAAAGATACTTACTTACTGAAAAGGGATAGGGGATCATGAACTTTTCAGAATATAGTAGATTTAATTTAAAAGAAAATCTTGAAAGTCCTATCCTTAGTAGGGAGGAAAAAGGTGGGAAGAGAGGGAACTTATGTAGAAGAAGGTTTGTTTATAAAACGACAGAAGGTATAACGTAATAACAGAAAATTAAAAAAAGTCTTAAAAATGTGTTCAAGGTATTGTGAAATAAAAGATTACGATTTGTATTATTTTAAGTGATCGTATAGAGAAAGACACGGGTCAAGAGGGGTTTTTCCGTTTTTGAACAGTGACTTAAACTATGAATAGAGGGTTAAAAATTAATACATAAACAAATAGATTCGTATATAAAGGATAATAAAAATTAAAATAGAAATAAAGATAAAATTAATAAGAAGGTACATAATAATAAAGACAATTAAGTCAATAATACACACTACAGTATAGAGAAAATCCCTTTAGAAAGAATTATCTAACACATCCGACTTATGGATCTGAGTACGGATAATATAAGCGATTGACTTACATTTTCGAAAATATACAGAAAACTCGAGTTTCACTTGAAAGAAGATAAAGAGTTCAAAATTTTCATCTTCTTTCATAACTTTCTTTAGTTATGGAAATAATACTACAAGGTGTTACAGAGACCAAATACCATTTATTTACAAAAGACCTCCCCGTCAATGACTCTAAGATGTCCGATCGGGAAAAGGACCCGTAGATAGGACCCTCTTATAAAGGGTTCGACCTCAACGAATAACGTCCAAGAGAAACAGTCTTCTACGAGTCTCCAGGTCCAAGGAACAGTGTCTCAGTGTCTTTACCGTTGGGTGAGGTCATAAGAACGGACCTCTTAGGGTACCTGTCTCTTCGGACCACCCGATGTCAGGTACCCCAGCGTTTCTCGACCTGTGACTCGCTGAAGTGAAAAGTGAAAGTGATACACGGTCCTTCCGCCCCCACCCCACCCCACTTAAAGATACTGAATCCACAAATAAACAATAGATGAGACCGAATTTCGAGTTGTAAGTCTTTTGCTTCTAGTACCGTAGGTCAGGGTAGTGAAGTACCCTTTATCTACCCCTTTGTCTCCTTTGTCACAGTCTGAAATAAAAACCCCCCGAGGTTTTAGTGACGTCTACCACTAACGTCGGTACTTTAATTTTCTGCGAATGAGGAACCTTCTTTTCTATACTGGTTTGATCTATCGTATAAGTTTTCGTCTCTGTAATGAAACGGTTGTTTCCAGGCAGATCAGTTCCGATACCAAAAAGGGCACCAGTACATACCTACACTCTCAACCTGACACTTCTTCCGACTCACGACTTCTTAACTACGAAAAGTTGACACCACAATCTCTTCTGAGAACTCTCAGGGAACCTGACGTTCCTCTATGTTGGTCAGGCAAGACTTCCTCTAGTCGGGACCCTAAAGAAACCTTCCTTACCACGATTTCGACTTTGAGGTCATGAAACCGGTGGAGTACACTTCTCAACTGAGTAACCTTTTCTGAGACTACGACCCTCCCTAACCCCCGTCCTCCTCTTCCCCTGCTGTCTCCTACTCTACCGACCTACCGTAGTGACTGAGATATCTGTACTCAGACTCACTTGAGGCCCTGAACCACTACCTGTCCCTCGGGACCACACGACGCTAAGTACCCCAGTCTCTCAGCCTGTGCTGACTCACTGACTTGACTTGACTTGACTGTGTTTTGGACCGGGACGTCCGAAAGACGAATAACATCAGTGAGAGAATTACTTTTTCAGAAGTGTTGTTGTTAAACGACCGACGAGGAAGAAAGGATATATGGGGTTCTGACATAAGTGTGAAAGTTTACTCCTGAGTCTTACACTAAAATAATTCCACGAGATCGGAATAAAGCGTTCGTAAGAAAGTTACCTCACTTTTTACTTTCAAATATAGAACAGAGAAGACTAGACCAGAAGACACGTAAGATTGTTGGTTTATTAATTACAAAGATAATATATCTACACTTATAAGGATCAAGAGATGCAATTACTTTTAAACAAGGCTAAACACACGTATCAATTAGTAAAGTACTTATAGAAAGTTACTATCATCATCTGTGGTTAAAAGTATAGTGAAAAAATTAGGTAACTGATATACCACCATCAAAATCATTCTTACCAGTTTTCCCTTCTATCTGAAGAGACTAAAATAGTGGAATAAATGTATAAAAAGAGTATTAAAAGGTTGGGTGTATGAGATCAGTTTACTCAGATGAGAAAAGGACCACACCATTTATACTGAGTCACGAAAAAAGTGAATAGTGATGTTAAGGGGATTAAAAATTATAGAGAAAGTAGGAAAAGATTTAAATAAGATTAAGTAGGTGTCGTAGGTCGTCGGAAGTAATCAATAAGAATGAACGTGTCTGGAAAGAAAAGACTAGTATTAACGGTAAAATTATAAAAAGTGGGAGATTTAAAGTTATACTTGAAGTTTTTTTAAATGTAATTAACACGAAATTTTAACAAAACAGAAACAATCAACCCAGAGGGAGAAACAATCAACCCAGAAGAGATGACTCTTCCCTGGTATGGAGAGTGACAAACAGTAAGAGACTGAAAGAGATCGGGTCATCAAAAGGATAGACTGACGGGTAATCTTAGTAGAAAACCCCTTCTACTCCCGAACACTCACCTCCCAATTTTTAGTGGATATAAACCTGAGGTGGGTTCTAATCAATTTAATTTTAGTCCGTATCCTTAACAAAAAGTAAGGGTTGACTAAGGTGTCATCGGTTCAAACTCATAGGGACGGGATCGTAATATAACTCTTAAACTGTCACAAATCATGTGTACACTAATTCGTAGGTAATTTCTCGTAGTCTCTGGTAGGTCCCTTAAAAGGTTCCCTTAAAGGTTCCTTTTAAAAAAGTATTAAGTCGTACCTATCAAGTCAAGTCAAGTCAGTGAGTCAGTACGGACTGAGAAACGCTGGGGTCCCTGATATCGTGAGGACCGAAGGGACAGGTAGTGGTTGTGGGTTTCAAATGGGTTTGAGTACAGCTAACTTGACCACTACGGTAGGTTGGTAGAGTAGGAAACAGTAGGGAAAGAGGAGGGTGAAAGTTAGAAAGGGTAATAGTCCCAGAAAAGGTTACTCAGTCAAGAAACGTAGTCTACCGGTTTCATAACCTCAAAGTCGAAGTCGTAGTCAGGAAGGTTACTTATGAGTCCTGACTAAAGGAAATCCTACCTGACCAACCCAGAAGAACGACAGGTTACCTGAGAGTTATCAGAAGAGGTTGTGGTGTCAAGTTTTCGCAGTTAAGAAGCCACGAGTCGAAAGAAATATCAGGTTGAGAGTGTAGGTATGTACTGATGACCTTTTTGGTATCGAAAATGATCTACGTGGAAACAAACGTTTTATTACAGAGACAAAAAATTATACGACAGATCCAACCAGTACGGAAAAGAAGGTTCCTCGTTCACAGAAAATTAAAGTACCGACGTTAGTGGTAGACGTCACTAAAACCTCGGGGGTCTTTATTTCAGACAGTGACAAAGGTGACAAAGGGGTAGTTAAACGGTACTTCACTACCCTGATCTACGGTACTGGAATCAAAAGACTTACGACTCGAAATTCGGTTGAAAAAGTGAGAGGAGAAAGTGAAAGTAGTTCTCCGAAACTCAAGAAGAAACGAAAGACGACATTCTCATCATAGTAGACGTATAGACTCCAATAACTAAAGAGGACTGTTAGTCGTACCTATTCACTCCGTATTTAACAGTTAACATTTCCTATCGATTAACTTCGTCTTCAGTACTAAATCTCTATTAACTATCTTCTCCACATTATTACCTCTGTAAGTTCAAATTTTTTTTTTTGTTTTTGTTCTGATTTTGACTTAGTCTAAAATATTCGTACACATTGGTCCATGATTTGATATCTCAATTTTCTATTAAACTTGAGACAGTTAAAACTGAGTAGACTCTTTCTTTTTCCCTTTATATCTTTAAACTTCCCATTTCCTACCTTCACAGTCCCATATCCTTCTCCAGAAACTATTACTAATATACTTTTATGCTTTTATTTTACTTCAAACATTTTGTCTCTTAGATAAATTCTATCGACGTCCGTGGAAGGAGAAGAACCTTCTACCCACCAAATGCCACAAACTCCCTCAATTTACCTCGAATTTATTAATATCGATTTCCTTGTTAAGATAGAACTAGAATGACAGAGACTACTCAACTGTCCGGGTCGGTGACCACTCGTTGTGATATTTCTTAAATTTTTCGTTTACAAGGGTTTTCTACTCCTATAGTTCTTCATCCGAACGAGACCGAAGTCCGTAATTATATAGTCCGATGTTCACTTTCTGATTAAACTCTAGGGTGGTCTTTCTTTGTAGTCCTGAAAAATATAGGAGGACGTAACAAGTCCAGATCAAGTCCATGACGACCTCGACATAGACTGGACCGACGAGTACTGAACTCTTTTTATCTTCAAACACACACAAATTTCCATCACACGAACGACAGTCCGTTCAGTGTCGTGTGGTATACACTTTCCCGACGATTTACGTTTGGACTTATTCTTTTGAGGAACCCTTTGTCATACCTACTTGCTCATTATGTAATAGTAAAGGGAGTTGGGTCGGATAAAAAAAAGTGTCAGGGTCGAGTAAACATCTGAGTACCCACTCGCTCACTCTAAATCACACAAATCACTATGACTCAAAGTCATTCCCAATCCGATAGGTTCTAACTATTTCTACACACTATTATATACGACAATATTTCATAAAACTTATTTATAAATATACACAAGTTAACGGTGGGTATATGTGGGATTCTTAAAATCCATTGCAAAAATAAATAAATAAAAAATTAACTTCTTATTTACGAAATGTCTTAAACCAAAAGACAGTTTGGAGTACAAAGTCGTCTTTTTTGATAGTAGGAGGAAAATATATTCTGGAATCTTGTAACTGAATTCCTTTTGTCCACTGAATTCCGACGAAATTTCTTAGAATAGTCTCAGAGGTCAAAAATGTTGTAAAAACTAAACTTCACGGTATTTTATCTTGATACTTAATTATTTAAAGATATTAAAAGACTTCGTAGGAACAAAGTTTGTAGAATTATTTTTGACTTTATACTCGACGAATCAATCAGGACACTACTGAATTCAGTAATAAGAAAATGAAGTCACTGTGTAATCATCAACAGTTCAAAATTTTAGGACTATCTCTTTACGACTATACATATAATTTTCGACCATTAAGTGTGTCTGTGTATATGAACGAAAATAGAAAAACAATACCCTGTCGTTAGGTAAAAACCTTCTTATTTTCCTAAAAAAGAGGACAGTTACATTAGATAAGAGCTATGAGCACAAGTAATGAAAGACATTGTGTGATTAACAGAGGTGTCGTGTCGGAATTGACTTCTTGTTTGGAATCCCTTCCTTTTTCCGTAATTTTTATAGATGTGTAGACGAAAGTCGGGGAGGTAATAATGGTACGTACAGGATTTAGTGGACCACAGACTACTGTAATTTAGTCCCTGTTGTCCGTTTCCTCCGGTACAGTCGTACGACTATTACGCCGGTGACGTGACAGACCAGCCAAATATAAGGCAGTGAAGGTTGAATTTCCCGTGATTTACTCGTTAAAAATAGGTCCTGTTCAAACATTTTCTTTAAGGGGAAAAACAAAAGAACAGACGTTGTCGTTAATCAAAAATTATTGTTAACGTTATAGTATTCACAGACTGAAAAAAAAAAAAAAACCAAGTAAAGTAACACAAATGAGGATTGTAGTAAAATTCGGAAAATCTTTCGTGTTATATTTTGATCTTAATAGTTTTTTTTTTTTTTTTTTTTTTTTTTTTNATTTTTTTTTTTTTTTTTTTTTTCTTTCTTTTGTTTGTTTGAGAGTTGGATTCCTAAAATCTGCAACCCAAGAGTTATGTCAAATTTTCATGAACTATTTAAAATTAAAAATTCGAACCCTCTCAAATGATTACGAAAGATTTTAAAAATTCAAAAGTCTGAAGTTTTCCTTATGTACAAACAACATCCTTTAAATCTGTTATATCTTTTATATGTCTTTTTTTATTTCTTATGGAGTTTCGGTTCGTATGACTTTATTAGTGACGGTAAAGTTTATATTGAAAGGTCAGAAGGTCACACACATGTACACGTACGTACATACAAACACACATTTATTGTCAGGTCAGTCGTCTCTGGGGTGTGTCCCGTCCGAAGGATTTTTCTGATAAATATCCTCTCAATGATGATTCTCCCTTATTTTCTCTTGAGATTTTTCCTCGGATCTCGACTCTTTTTCATCTCTTCCTTCCGTATTTAAATGTTCATTCGGAGGAAAAGGTTTCTCTACCCTAAGTCTGAGGAACCTTTTTCCGTCACGATGTCAGATGATCTACCACTTCTTCAGACAACCCAATGGGACCTTACTTTGACCAGGGGTCTACTACCTGGTTCTGATTGAATAATGACCTTCTACTCGTAATCACTCACCGGACACCGGAAGACCAATGAGTCAGAGTATCCTCTTTTGTCTTTTTTTGTGTGACCTTAATCGTTCTCTTTGTGGAAAGTAGAAAGTCACAGGGAGATCGTGGAGGTGACTGTTACCTTTCTATAAATATTGTGGTCGAGGTAACACTGTTCATCCCGTCACTACTCCTCGAGGCCTCGATTTTCTACTATGTAATACTATTGACTGTGTCATGTATTGGAACAGAAATTTTTAAAAAAAAGATGGTGTATAAGAAAGAATTTTAAACAAAAAGAGTGAGTAGTTAAATATAGTCTTATAAAAGAAAGAAAGAAAATGTTGTTTTAAAGTCTCGGATGTACCGTAAAACATTGTTCTTACAGGATACCTTTAACACACGTACGATACAGACATTATATCTGTCCAGTACGGAATCATTAAGTAAATTCAGTAGAGACACCTCTTTGTGACCGGAGAAAAGGGAAAAGAAACAACGAAACCGTTAAAGTTAACCAGGAAAACAGACTCCCCGAAAAACGGTAACGATTAGTTCTCACAGGAGTATAAACGGGAACGTGAAGACCCTTTCTTTGAGTAAGTGATTTTTAAGAATTAAGACTCCTTTTATTTACGACTATTCCCTACAAAAGAACATCAAAACTAATGTTTCAGTGTTTGTAGAAATGTCGGGAGGTAAAGTATGAATTGTTTTTAATATTAACTGGGAACTTTTTGAGTTCAAACTTGATACGTTCAGATGAATATATATCTTAAAGAAAAGTATTTATAATGAGGTGATATTCCCGAAGGGTCCACCGTGATCACAATTTCTCGGACAGACGGTTACGTTCTCTGTGTTCTCTGTGTCCAAGTTAAGGACCGAGCCCTTCTAGGGGACCTCTTCCTTCGCCGTTACGTTAAGTCATAAGAACGGACCGATTAAGGTGTCTGTCTCCTGGGACCACTCGACGTCTGGTACCCCGGTGTCTCCCAACCCGTACTGACTCGGTGACTTGTGTGTGTGTGTTTCATTATGTATCAACTAACTTAGACGTCTAAACCTTGGTTCCTATGTACCTCAAAACTGGGATACTCCCCTCCACGGGGTGAGGAGACGGAACCAGTCGTCAATTGACATATTGGAAGGGTATTTTTATCCTAGACTTAGTACGTGTAATTAAATCTACCCTTAACGACTCTTGAACTTGACATTGATAAGGTTCCCGTATAAGTGGAAGGTCATCTGAAGTTGACTCCAGAAACAAAACACTGAACAATGAATGTTCCATATATCTTTTTATAACACATACACATATAACACACACGTACACATAGAATTTTATCACGTATTATATATACCTAAATTTTCCTTTATTTACGTGACTTACTCAGACAACGAAAGGTTTTTGAGTAATTATTGTACACTCTTCATAGAAGTTCCATAGTCTAATATAGATATTAAGAAAACGTGTTACATGTCGTAAATATAAATTAATTCGTAACACTTTCTCAACTTCTCATCGGTACTATTTATTTGAAAACTTTTAGAGTTAATTAACTGAAATATATATTCTCAATCAAAGTTTTCTTCGTTTTTGTATTTAATTAGATTTCGTTTTCGTCTAATTGGTAACACCAAACGTGCCGAATAAACATAGATTATAATAATTTATTAACTATATTTTTAATAGTGTAAATTTTGTTTAAATATTTAGAGGTAAATCCGGTTTAAAATACTAATTTACTTTTGTTTCTTTCCGTTATGATATCTCGTTAGGTTTTCTCATACTTATCTTCTTTTTAATACTACGGATTATACCGATAATGGTAAATTAATTTGAACTTTCTGTATATATCTTGTAAACACTAACATATCTGTCCAAATAACATATTTTTTTACCTAGTTGAATAGGTAAAAAGGAAGAAAGGAGTTCCTCCCGAACACTTAAAAGTTGTAAATCCCTTTAAACCAAGTTAGCGAGCTTTAGATACTAACAATCTTCAAGTGAAGAAAAGAGGTTTTCCTCGTGTGACTAGGTTAAATGGTAGTAGAAAGAAAACTCAAATCGACATCAAAGGATTATTTAAAGGAAGGGTATATAGTGGTTGTGTGGTTACTCCCATTAAAATAAAAGAAAAGGAAATTTAATTTAGAAAGTAAGGGGGGAGAGTAAAAGTTTAGTAAGTTGACAAAGGACGACAAGAAACTACTTTTATTTCAGTGAAAAGACCTTATCTATTATCTAGTAAAAAGAAAGAGGAATAGGTTGAGAACTCTAGTGGTTCGATAGTCTACCCAGTGACGGTTCGGATAACGAGGTCTACTGTGTCACGAAGTAGGTCTTTAATAGTGTAGTGACACGGAGTTCCTTCGTGTCGACAGTTTGAGAACCAGAGGAGACGTGTACTCTCTGGTTCTGGGACCTTTCACATCGGTCGATCTTATCTTCGATAACAAAGAAGACACCCATATATAAGAGGAACAAAGGATCATAATAAAGGTTCGAAAAAGGAAGGGGGTGAGGAAATTTACTGACCAAAGGAAAGTTCATGGATGTTAAACTGAAATAGTAGAGACAACGATAATTGACGCATTAAAACCAATACGAGGAAGTAATTAGTGAACTAGTAAAATCATGAAGGGTGATGAGAAAAGACCCCGTAATGCCCACCGAGTCATCATTTCTCAGACGGACGGTTACGTCCTCTACGTCCTCTACTCTCCAAACTAAGAACCTTCTCCTTCTAGGGGACCTCCTCCTTTACCGTTGGGTGAGATCATAAGAACTGGCCTTTTTAGGTCACCTATCTCCTCGGACCTCCCGATATCAGGTACCCTCACTGTCTCTCCACCTGTACTGACTCGTGTGTGTGTGAATGAGAAAAGTAGAGATAAACATAGGACAGTAGTAATAACTGTTAAAGTTGTCGTCGTCAAAATCAAGAAAATGGACTGACGTTACTAGAAAATAAGATGATAAGGAATTGGTAGACACTGGTATTAACTTTATGAAAGAGAGGAAGATTTTAGAGACTAGTAATCAAATATAAGACAACCAACTAAAAGATATCATTTAAGGACAGGTCTTTCATATGTTGGTTTACTTCTGTAAATGAAACAACACAGGATAATAAGTGATCTGTAGTAAGGAAAAGATAAGAGTAATAGAGAATATGTGTAATCTAAAGAACAATGTAATAACATGATAAAAGGAATTTTACATCGAAACTGAATAAATGAGTAGAGACTGAGTCAAAATTTTCTGATTATTACAGAACTGTACCAATTTATGTTAACACACGGGTTTGATATTGAAATAAAGAAACATTAACATCTCTTCTGATCTGTACCACTAAAATTATGAAATAGGTATTGGTAATTAATATCTTTAAATTATAATGTTGTATTATAATGATAACAGGATATACAAGTTAAAGGGTAGAAACTTTACTAATAGTATAACAAAGGGTGGAGATGGTAGAGAGTATATAGAGATACGATGACATTATAAGTAAGGACTGATATTTAATTATAAGAAAGACATTTTATTTTTTAGATCTGTCGTTCAGGTAGTTACAGGGTGGTCGTTTAGAAGATGAGACAGACATCGATAGACATGGGTAAGAAAATGAAAAGAATAAAAGGAGAAGAATATTACCTGTTTTATCGGAATATGAATACTTTCGTTTTGGAGAGGAGTAAAAAAGTACCTCCATGTTAACTGTTTTGAAATATAAACAAAGTCCACATGTTAAATTACCAATCTATGAAAATATTAACATATGTTGATTTTAATAACAGTGTTATTTAGGTCAATTGTAGACAGTAGTATGTATCAATGTTAAAAAAAGAAAGACTACTCTTAAAAGTTCTAAGTGAGAGAATCGATCAAAGTTTTCACGTCATGTCTTAACCCTGAAGGAAAGGACAGGTCACCAATTCTTTGACACGAAAGTGGCGTCCGTCTTACCCAAACTCGGGACCAACCCCTTGATATTATCCTAGGGTTTACAGTGTTTTAAGACGGTTTGATTTTACGTACCGTCTTAATGATGCACAACATACAATGTACGGATACTGATAAGTGAAATATTGACCATTAAAATTAGAAAGTTATTGGGGGAAGTAAAAGTAAAACACAAAATGGAATATATGAACAAGGATATTATAAAAAGAAAGGAATTAGTGGTTGAAAAAAATATGATCTATAAGGTTAATCAAATTTTCGTACGAATCACAAACGATATACATTATTTATAGGAGGGAACTTGGTAATAACAAGAGTTAATGACAAGACAAAGAGACAAGGGGTATTTTCGTTTTAAGAACTTACTCATTGAAGATCAACAGAGTCTGAAGAGTAAAGGATGTATAAATTAAGAAGTCGTTACGAAAGTAGGGTATAGGGGTGACTCTTTGCAAAACAATATTAGTGACTACCGTAACAAAAGTTTATATTATCCAGTCAGAAACCAAACCAGAGTGACTTGAAAAGACGTCGGGTCAGTCAACAACAAAAGAGAGAACGAAGACATTGTCGTATCTCTCAGGAACAAAAAGAAGACGGAATAACCGACAATAAAGGTCTAAGTTCTGTAAGTAGGATATTCGTAAATAACTCTTTAAACACTATATTCACCAAGAATTTATAAAGTCACTAGTTTTGTCTATTTTTCATAGACCCATATTCGAGGTGTTCTTCTATATTTATTCAAATGTTTATTGTATTACATAATTTTCATAATGTATTTTATTATGATCTCCTATTTACATATTTTAAAACGTGTAGTAAACAGAAATTCTTTAAAGTTGAAGTTTGTTATTCTGTGGTGATGTGTGTATAATACCACCTATTTTACCTTTTTATATCGTTATGGTCAGGTAGGACTTCCTCTAGTCAGGACCCACAAGTAACCTTTTTGACTATAACTTCGACTTTGAGGTTATGAAACCGGTGGACTGCGCTTCTCGACTGAGTAAACTTTTCTGGGACTACGACCCTTTCTAACTCCCGTCCTCTTCCCCTGCCGTCTCCTACTCTACCAACCTACCGTAGTGGCTGAGTTACCTGTACCGAAACCCACCTGAGACCCTCAACCACTACCTAGAACATGTTACCTAGAACATCCCACCACTTTTACAAAACATATTACTACATTACCACCTATACTGTTATGTCTAAACACTTTTGACTATAAATTGAAATTACAAACGTTCAATTTTTTTTATAACTTGTCGTTCGATAAGATCCTACCTTACGTCTTACACTATTTTACTAGATTGATATGATTTTTAAATATGTTACACCCCCTTTCACTAAGACTGGATTCATTGATATAATCTCCTCAAACATTCTTATTCCCGTTTTCTTTGTCATGTATTTAAAACATACGGTCAAGTATTTAAACAAAGGATACCCTTATACTCAATCGTAATACTTATGACGAACTTTATACATGACGTTAACTTTACATTCATGAAGACACCGTCTACAACCCTCCGTCCAAATAAGACTTTCCTCTCAAATGTTTATTCGTCCCCCTCTCGAATCTTAGTGGGTACACCATTACCTAATCTCAACCTTTGTAGTTTTACCTGAGTTCTAATCGAATTATATTTATCTTGATCGGTCGATATCTTTATAAATACCAACACACAAACATATATATATATGTGTTCCCAATCACATATGTGTATACAAAAGAACGAGACAGTCGGTTCTCCAGAATCTTTGTTGTTGGGAGGTCATTTTCTCACGTGGATCGTGTGTATAAAATCAATCATTATGGTAACACATTATTGTAGAGAGAAACGTCTCTACTTACTAACATCCTGATCCGACATGATATGTAATACTAGAAACTCACGATTTTACATTTATTCACGAGGTTTTTCTTTTTTCTTTTCGTATTACTACCACCACACAGTTTCCTTCCCTGTTTTCTTCGATTGTTTCTAAATTATTACCGATTTCGACTTTCTTGAACTTCTCTTTTTTTATTATAACCCTATATCGTGTTTCATATTTAATTTATAGGTATAATATAGGTTATATTTATTTACTACCTTATTTATTTATTTATCTCCTTTTCCTGTTTAGAGAACACTAAGACTTAACTGAAATTAAGAATCATTATTATGGTTATAGTCAAGTAATTAAAATCGTTTATATGGTATTCTTATATTCTACAATTATTATCCGTTTTAAACCACACCTAAAATTTCCTTAAGAAATACGATAAAAGAGTTAAAAAGACGTTTAGTTATTAAAATGATTTTATTTTCAAATAATTTTTTCTTTTTTTTGAGTCCTCTTGTTCCCTATTTTCCCATACACTCCTCCAAGACTAAATTGAGGCCTAACGGGACTATTACAACCAACCATATTACTATAAGCTAGTGAACCTCCTCCACTCTCTCAATCAGTACACCTTTAACCCTTTTGAAAGATTGGTCTCCCTAGACATTTCCGTTTCCGTGACTCCGACTCGTAGTATACCCAATCTTCTTGGATACACCTATCATATCTCAATCATTCCCCTTATATCGTCCTCTCCATAGTCTCAATATGTCTAGATATGTTTCCATGTCTAATACATCCCGGATCAAGTCAAGTTAAGTCAGCGAGTCAGTACACGTAGAGAAACACTGGGGTACCTGACGTCGTGTGGTTTGAAGGGAAAGGTAGTGGTTGAGGACCTCGAACGAGTTTGAGAACAGGTAACTCAACCATTACGGTAGGTTGGTAGAGTAGGAGACAGTAGGGGAAGAGAAAGACGAAAGTTAGAAAGGGTCGTAGTCCCAGAAAAGGTTCCTCAGTCAAGAAGGGTAGTCCACTGTCCCGGAACATCCGATATCATTTATCTAACGAAAAATATTCCTAACTTTAATCTATAGTAATCTCCCTAAACTCGTCTCCTACAACACTTGTTTCTTTATACGAGATCAAAATATTTTCGTACGTCTCTTTATGAAATATAGTCAAGTGTGGTAGGAGAAGAGTTTAGACATAGAACCACCTTCATAATACCTGTCTTACTCTTGTATCTTTGGTCAATCAAATCGTTAGGGGTTGGAAAACTGTGGTCCCTGACCAAAGGACCTTCTGACAAAAGGTGTCTGACCACCTGTTCCCTACCAAAGTCATACTAAGTTCGTATAATGTAAATAAAACGTGAAATAAAGATTAGACCCGAAGGGACTATCCAGTCAACCATTTCTTACGTGATCGTTACGTCCTTCCTCTGGGACCAAGTTAAGGACCCAGCCCTTCTAGACGACCTCTTCCCTATCCCATGGGTGAGGTCATATAAAACAGAAGGGAACACCGAGTCGACCATTTCTTAGGCAGACGTTACTCCCTCTGGACACAAACTAGGGACCCAATCCTTCTAGGGGACCTCTTCCCTTTCTGATGGGTGAAATCATAAAACCGGACCTCTTAGGGTACCTGATGTCAGGTACCCCATCGTTCCTCAACCTGTGTTGAATCGCTGAAAGTGAAAGAAAGTGAAAAGTAAAGATTAGATTACGACGGTGACTATACTGTCTTCTATGCCCAGGACCTCCAACCTCTGAGGACTCAATCCACGAGTAATAAGAATAGATCAATTTTTTATTGACGTCGACTCCGGTCTCTATATTGTAACCCCCTATAACTCTTTACCAGTCTAAAACCTGTATAAAATTTTTATCTCGGTCCTGTAAATGACTACTTAACCTACACCTTACAGTCGTTTTTTATCGTTAGTATCTTTACATAATCCAAAAACAGATTTATTAAACTTCAGGTGACACCTTTTGTAATACTTCTAAGGAATTCTTAAATCTTATCATACTGGGTCGATAAAGGAAGACCGATAAATTGAATGTTTGTATTTTTGTCATTAAGTTTCTCTATATACGTTGGGATATAATTAACTTTGTAATAAATGTTATGGGTACTATACCTTTATTGGACACAGGTGAGTACGTACTTACTTATTTCTTCTACCTCACATATGTGTGTGTGTATGTGTTACTTCATCATGATTTGGTATTTTTTCTTACTTTAGGATATAAACACCGTAGTACCCATCTGGAACTCTATAATATGATACAGTCTATCTCATTCTGTTTATACTAAAGTATACATGTACATTAGACTTTTATTTTTTACCAACATCGACTCTGGTTTTTTTACTTATTTTATATCATTTTTGTTCGAGTATCTATAAGTATCTATGTCCCTTGTCTACTCGTCGATGATCTTCCCTGTCCCAATCCTCCACCCATTTCATCCGTTTTCCTCAGTCGAGATACCACTACCTACGATTGATATCTACTGAACACCATCACTAGTGAGAACTCACATATGTCGATAAGTTGATCTTAAGACATACGGGTCTTAAATAAAACTTTTTCTCACTACTAGTTGTTCACTTTTCGTATAGTAACAATAATGTCCCCAAACGGAACTAAACCAATACTATTCGAGTCCCTATTCTAGTACACTCATACACTGATTTCCGTTCTATTAACCTTCCATCTGATTCCTTCACTCCTCGGACCCTCAATAGACCTAGTTCTTGTACACGTGACTTCAGTGGTTCTTAATTCTGACCTCATCACACCTATCTCGTTATCACTCGATTCTAGTCTGTAGAAACCTTGTGTGTCCAACTTATTAACCCTACACTTTTACTATCATTGTTTACTTCTCAACATCTACTGTATGAGTTACCAACACTCTAATTTTAGACCCACAAAAATACGGCCCCAGGTCGGGACCACCTAGGTCCCACTAAGCTTCCACCCCCCTACCTCAGCCGCAGAAACCTTTTTACGTTAAATTAATGTCTATATATCTCTCTAATCTTTACCTACCACATCATCCTTCTAATCACCTCTATTTCTCCGACTTATTGAACCAGATGCACCTTATCGTAGGTACGAGGTCTACCCTTAAGTCGGTCTTTTTGTCCCTCGTCTTTTCTTGCTGTACTCCCTTAGTTAGAAAGGTCTTTGACTAGGTAAAAGAAATAAAAATCCAAACGAATATATGGAAAACAATGTGTATCCCTACTTATGTCTCAGTGCACCCCCAGTCGTCAGGACTGGTAATAGTTTTAGTCCACGAAGTGTATTTACATAATTTTTTTTTTCCAAAATCCCTATAATGTAGTAGAAGACCGGTACTCACTCTGGACGACTGTAAAATACTAGGAAAGAAAGACTAATGGTTTTTTGAATAAAGAAGGTTCCCACAAAAAAGAATTTGGTCCGTGGTGGGAGGTTTATTTCAATGTAAGGATATCCCACTCCCACATCACTCAATGTTAGTTCTTTCCTTAAATAAATTGGGTTCCAATTGTACTAATTAGAATTTCCAATTATGAATAAAGAGGATATACGAATTTCCAATTACGAATAAAGAGGATATACGATCAATATAAGGAATATTCCCGTCCCTTATACCTCTAAATCGTCGTTTGTAGTCGGGTTGTTTACTTTTAGGAAAGTGGTTACAAGGGGAATTCTAGATAAATCAGAATTCTATCACTATTTCAATGTAAAAATGTATCGTTCCTGTGTCACTAAATATTGTTTCATGTCACTATATAATGTTTTCTCTTTTAGGTAATTGAGTTTTTCAGATCATAACGATTGGAATTTTTGATGATGATATAAAGGAAAAGATATAAGGTTTATGTAACTAATTATATAAGGGTCCACGGATTCCTATACCTCCGGACCACCGTTAGTAACTGAGTTGTTCTTCTTTTTCGGGATACGATTAATTCTGAAAGTTTTATGAGGTTTTGAGAGACACGACAAATACCAACTCTCCATCATTTGTTAGTACACGAATCACCGTCCTCATACCTATTAGGACAGTGTGTTCGATCAGACAGTCGTCTCTCCAAACTGGATTCTGTGGGAACAGTGTGGGTCCCCTCCCTTAATCGTCGTTAATAACTGTGTTGTTTACTTTTTGGGAAGTGGTTATATTAAGGATTGGTTGGGTGAGATGATTATTAAAGGTTGAGGGGTTCTCTTAAACGGAAATCATTCAGATTTTGTAGAGCACGGAGAGTCTAAACCTCCGACATTTGTTAGTGTACACCGGTCTGCTTGGATATGTCCACCCGATCTATTGGAAGTCTCGTCAGGAATTCGACTTTGTGAGAACAGTGCGGGTCCTTAAAAATAACGGAACCTCGACGTGCAAATGAGGAAGAGGTTCTCTTTACCAATACCCCCTCTCAAGGGGCNATTCTGAAAGTTTTATGAGGTTTTGAGAGACACGACAAATACCAACTCTCCATCATTTGTTAGTACACGAATCACCGTCCTCATACCTATTAGGACAGTGTGTTCGATCAGACAGTCGTCTCTCCAAACTGGACTCTGTAGGAACAGGGTGGGTCCCCTCCCTTAATCGTCGTTAATAACTGTGTTGTTTACTTTTTGGGAAGTGGTTATATTAAGGATTGGTTGGGTGATATGATTATTAAAGGTTGAGGGGTTCTCTTAAACGGAAATCATTCAGATTTTGTAGAGCACGGAGAGTCTAAACCTCCGACATTTGTTAGTGTACACCGGTCTGCTTGGATATGTCCACCCGATCTATTGGAAGTCTCGTCAGGCATTCGACTTTGTGAGAACAGTGCGGGTCCTTAAAAATAACGGAACCTCGACGTGCAAATGAGGAAGAGGTTCTCTTTACCAATACCCCCTCTCAAGGGGCATTTCAGTCTCCACATCCACTTTCGTATTTTGTTTGAGACCAAAACCCCAATCTACGAGCCCTTGTCCCCCAAAGGACTCCGAACTAGTCCGGAATCGTATACGGTTCGGAGGAAGGAGTACTGGAAACGGTACCCGCCTCAAGGAGTGCGACCGGGGGCCGTAAAAATTTTCTGTCACACATCTTAAAATATTTTTGTCGATTCTCCCCGTTTTCCTAGTGATCGGGTGGAGGGTCGGATCGTCAGTGTTGTCAGGAGGATGGAAGGACCTCCTGACACTTCCCTTGTAACAAACGTCCTCCTTCGCCCACTAAAAAAAAACAAACAAAAACAAATAAACAACAACAAAATTGTGTTCTTTTATTATCTTTCAAAGTTTCTCCTCCGAATCTTTTATCTTATAAAACGACGACTGTCAGAAACTTAAGGTATCCCGTATCTACTTCTTAAAGACCTTAACTCTTCACACTATTCCTATATTTAATCCTTCACGAGTCGCGAAATACATCTAATCAAATAGACCCAAAAAGACCAAAGATGTCCACTTACATATTATCCCCCTTTTTTCCTACATTACTCTACAAAAAGACTCATCTAAGTTACAACTCTCACCTTGAATATGACTGTCAACTCCCCATCCTTAACACCTACAGATCCGAGGGAAAAGTAAGGACAATTATCTTTGTTCAACGAGACTCCTTTCGACACACACCTATAAAACGAACTAGTGTTTACTATGTTCATAATTATTTTCCAAACTTCTCTTTTTGACAATAAAGATCTTACACTTCGGATTAATACTGGATCTGATCGGGTACCGGTCTAAGAAACAGGAGAATGGAATTTATAGAGGTAAAGTGGAACCTTGAGAATGGAATATGTTAAATACGACTATTGAGAGTTCCAATATATGAGCCAGGACTGGATGAAATCTGACAAATAGTTCGATAAGTGAACCGTAGAAACGAACTTACAGATTCCATAAAGTTGAAGTCAACTGGTTTTGACTCAAAGTCTACAAGAGAAGTTTAAGAAGAGAAAGGTGGTAGAGGATTTCTTGTAGGTCCGGTGTAAAGTTCTCTCTTTTAACCCTAGTAGGAACAAGGGAGGAAGTAAAGTAGGACTACACAATCGTACGGGAGAACTCATGGATAGTTGGACTCTAGTAAGAGGAACACAAGTAGATTTGACATTAGATTCGTCAGAAATAAAGGTGGGACGGGGGTCTGACTAAATCGTAGGAATATCGATTAGACTAGAACGGGGATCTTATAGGTAAAGGATAGTTCCTCTGTCCGACTACAAATTTTTTATACTCACTAAATAACGAGATAACGGACAAGGGTGTCGATGAGGGTGGTAGTCGTGTGTAAGAAGTTTCCGAATTCTAGTGAAACCCTTATGTCGACTCAAGGAATGGGGTGAGAGACACAGGGACACACTAGGTCAGGGACGGAGAGAGAGGTCACAGTGAAGGACGGGGAGAGAGGATGAGTAATACAAAGCCGGTGTAACTAGAAACGAGACAAGAAATATTGACTTCGAACAATGAAAGGATTCCAGTAGGTGTTCGACAAAGAGACGTACTTTACGGGAAGGGGAACAAGAGTGGTACTTATTGAGAATGTTAAAAAAAGGGAGGTGATTAGTGAGGAGATCCTTTCAAAAAAAAAAAGGGGGGAACTTACAAGTTAAAGTGATCTTTTGAACGGTGTAGGTAGTAAAGTCGGACAAAATTGAGAGACTTTGTATCGATTATAATGGACTGTGACAGTACGGGTCTCTTCAAAAGTCGACACAAGTGACTAGAATCAAGGTTGTATACTTTTTATTGGATCAATGACGAGGTACATATAAGTAACTTGATTATTCGTTTACTGACTTACTGACTACTTACCGGTAGTCCGGACCGGTGGAGAGAGGACAGTAAAATTGGGTAGGGGTGAAATCGGGGTGACTCGAAGGACAGTTACAATTCCACAATTGACAGAAGACATAGTCCGGGATAAAGTGTACGAAAAGACAGAACATTATGAAAGAAGGATATAAAGAAGGAATGGGATCACTTGGACAAATATGGAGTCTAAGATTGAGTTTGGATAAAAGAGACCTCTTTAAAATAAAACTTTTTTCTTAAAAACCCCCCAAAACAGAGTGGAGTTTTGTTTTATTACAGATATTTTCCTCTTGAGGTGGTTTATGGTTCAAAAACCACGTGAGTCGTGTACGGTTGGTGACAAGATCCGTGAACGGTACCCAACGGAGTGAAGTAGAACTGACATGAAATATTGCTTCCTATATAAAGTAAAATTTCAAAGTATTGTCGTACGTGTAATAAAATTTCCTGAATCGGTAACAAAAAGTCAAAAAAATAACAGTATAAAGAGGAACTGTTTTGACTTTCGAGGAATTCTCAGTCCTACCATAGACAAAAACGTGAAAGAAGGTAGGAGTAGGTGATCCGTACATACACCAGAACGAGTTTTAATAATTAAGCGAGAGAAATAGAGTAAATTAACAGATTTATGTTCACTTTCAAAATTTAGGGTATTTTCGTTAGTTATTTATGAAACAGTCGGTTTCGGATGGATAAAGGGAGGTGTTGAACACTGACTCGATTCAGTTGTTAATCCCGTAAAACTCGAGATTACCTGGTACCTATTGTTAACGAACCAAATCGATAGTAGAGGGTGTTTCTGTTCGCCGTCCGTTTGTCATTAATTTACCATATCGACATGGTTGTCAGGTCATTAGGAACAGGTGTCGACCCACGAAGGATATTATCGACTATCATTCTACGACCTTGATTATTCACCCTGACGGAGCGTACAACTCCCGGGACTCAAGTAAGACCACCGTCCAGTTCTTAAACATTTCGTATACTAAAAATGAGGAATGTGGTACAGAAGTCAACGGTCGTTCAGTCCAGTTTATAAAGATAAATTAGGGGAATAAGATGGGAAACAAAGAACAAGTTTTAACTTAAAATTTCTTTTGAGTCTAATCTTATCTTTACCCTTAAGACGGAGAAAAGGTCTAGTACCACAGATCGTCAAACATCAAGATGAGGTAAGACCATCTACACAAGGAGAATTACTTTACACTAGTAATTGTCGATCAGTCATAAAATTTTATAGTCATCTAAATTTATTTATTACAAACTGGATCATAAAAGGTGGTGAAACTAAAAGAAATTTAGGAACTTCCGGTCCTCTTATTTTTGACCCCCGTTGGATGATATACGTGACTTCTCGAGACCTCTGAACAAATCCTTAAGACTTAGTGTTTTCGAGACAAACCGTCGTCCTTTACCCAAACTTTAACTAGCTATTGATAAAATAAAACTTTTTTCTTAAAAAAAACCAAAACAGAGTGGAGTTTTGTTTTATTACAGATATTTTCCTCTTAAGGTGGTTTACGGTTCAAAAACCACGTGGGTCGTGTACGGTTGGTGATAAGATCCGTGAACGGTACACAATGGAGTGAGGTAGAAGTGTTGGTGATATATATAAACATAAAAAGAATATTGTATAAACTTCAAGTCTCTTTTTATTTAGAGAACGGTTTTATTCACGGTTTTCACTTTAAATTTGAGTAGAGTCAAAAAGATGTATTTGTCTTATAGTTTTCTTTTTTTCTCCAATTTTTGTGATTCTAATTTGTCATTGGAAACGATTGTACTAATTGTAGACACTCGTTCCTCTTGTTTATTTGTACTATTCGTGTGTCCTCTTAATCCCCTAAATAAAGGTTCTGTGACTCATATGTACACAGTGTTTTAAGGGCAAATCGTCGATGTTACCAGTCTCTTCTCAGTGACTAAAGAAATAAAACGTTAAGTTCGCGTAAACACTTTATTTTATAGCATACAAAACACTTCAAACATTCGTGGGACGAGAACAACTACCCTTGTGGAAGTGTCAACTAAAGAAGTCAAAGTAGGTAGACATAGATCTATTATAAACTGTATCCTGAATACCGGTCCATAACCTGATGTCAAACGAATATCGACTGACTATATTAAGGACGGTTTCTGTTTGGGAGTCCCATTTACTGCCATTTGTTATCATTATCTCATATAGTAAGTCGTACATAAAACGAACAACAAATACTAGTAAGTCTACTTTACTCTGTTAAGAGTCGAAGACACAAGATATAAGAGGAGTATTGATCAAAATGAACGTTTGTTTCATATTAGAGTTTGGACCTATTTAGGATTCTGGTTATGACTAGACTCTATTCTATTGAAATACATCGTAATACAGTAGAAATTTTAAAGATTATAATGGTATGATCTACAATGTAGAGATGTTACGTAAGTCATTCGTCAACTTAACAAAATCCTTAATAATACGTTTTCATATTGACTACCAAAATCACCTTATTAACTTGAAATTCACTTCGTAATTTTTTCCATTTCTGAAATTTTAAACGTATATAAACTCAGAGTCTTCGTGAATTCTCATGTCGTGTTAAGACAAGTACAGGAAACCAATAATAAAAAAATTTGAATTTCTGATGTTTATAAGTTTATATAATATGTCAAAATCCTTAATTTCTTCCATGAATACCCGTATCTTTAACTGTTTGTCTCACCATTGTGTTTTATCTTTTAGACTTTGTTTACTTTTTGTCTGTTCTTAGATTAAACACTATTAAAAAAATTTAATACCCAAGAGTTCATACAAAATTTTTGTTTTCCATCTTACGACACCATATTAAGTGTATGTTTTAAACTTACGTATAAACCATAAGTTACTAACCCGCATTTTATGTAAAAACAAACAATAAAGAAAAACAAAAAAAGAAGAAAGAGACATTCTTTGTGTAAAAAGAAAATATTATTTTATTTTTTAATAGAGCTTTATGAGAAAGTTTATCTTTCACGTGTTATAGGAAAATCGTACGTATGGGATCCTTGTTACAAAAAATTTAAACGATGAAATTCGACGGTAACATTTATACCTTGGATAGTTTGAAATCTCAGTTCTCATATAAGTCAACAAATGATTACAATTGACTCACTTAAATAAGATAGTTAATATAGATCAAAAGAGAGGACTCTCATAAAACAGGACTAACTGATCCCAATACAACTACACTGTAATTTTATCTTTTTCCTTTTTTTCTAACACGATTAAGATTACATTTAGAGGAATCTTGAGTTGTTATCTTTGGTTCCAATGTTTTTCTATGTGTTTGTGTGGGTTGTGTGTGTGTGTGCGTGTTTAGTCGTTACTTAAATTTAGTAATTACGTACTGTATACTTTACCTTATTGATTTACTTAAGAATTTTAAGGTTTGAGAGTTTGTTTATATACTTTTTTTTTAATTCTAATCACAAATATTTTCGTTAAAACGTTGCAAGTTTTTTCCCGTCATATGATGTCAATTATAAGACTTTAGATAGTTCATATGTTTAATATGTTACAATACAGGGTCATGGTTTCCCTTAAACTTATTAGTAAAAAACCCATTTACCTTATAAATTAAGTGACTAATAAAAATACTGATACAATTGTTTTACAATTGTTAACAGTTTAGGGAGAATATTACTAAATTCAGTCGATCCTTCTCATATCCTATTTCGCTACGACAGAAGAATGGTCCATTGTCAAGTAGGGGTCACATAATGACAAGAATAGTTACGTATTTTGAATATCTCGATCGTTCGTGAGTCGTCTCTGAAATGTGCACCTTTAAATTCTCATTGTCAGGTGATTTAGTACCTTCTTTAGACATTTCTATAACTTACTGACTTTCATATTCAAACAGAGATATCTTGAAGAGATTTTATGTCAAAATATGTTAACCGTATTACATTACGAGTATTGACGAAATCCGTTTTAAACGTATGAGACGTTTGAAGTACAATTTAATAAGAATAAAGGTGATCCACCAAGAATTTGACTTTCAAGGACGAGATTATTAACTAAATTCTGGGACTTGAAAGAAGGAAAAACGACAACGTTTCTTCTCGTTTGGACTTAACAATAAATGATCGTTATTTGTTGGAGACATTGTCATAGGATTATTAAAAGAAAGGAAACTGAAAGACTTGGTTAATCCGTTACTGGAACGTGAAATGAAAGAAGGTTATTAATACAGTTTAATATATCTACTCTCTCTACATAGATAAAGTCTTATATGGTGTGTGTGTGTGTGTCTCATTGGGGGAAAGTTCGTTTCATAAACCACATAATTAGGATAGTGATGTAAGAATTATATATTTATTCATTTTAAATTACTGACTACTTTATTTTTCTCGAACTTTCTTAGTAAATAAACAAATTTGGTCTGTTACTTCCTCTGTCCTGTTAACTTAGTTCAATTATTTTACCACATTTTCTTTTTGAATAAAATGTTTATTCGATACACTATTTTAAATCTTATATCCTTCCTATCAACTTTAAATTACACCAGAGGTTCGTTGGACTCTATAACTTCAATAAAAATCTAAGAGTACCTTTACGTTTCTTTTATTTAAATCTAATATTCTCTTGTTCACTTTTGATAGTAAAGGTAAACGATGGATAACCCGTGATACACGTATCTAAGTTTAGTACTAGTAACTCTTCGTCCATTCCATTACAACTGGAACCTTTTATAGTTGTATAACTTTTTTTTACTCACTTGTTATAACTTTTTATTTAATCACTTGTTTGTTGATGTTTATTAGAAAACACAAGTTTGGGCATAAAGTTTGTTCCGTTAAACGTCCTCCATTTTGTTTCCCCCTCGTCTGTTGAACTAAATATACTGATCATGTACTAATTGTACGAAAACTACATACTTGAGTACGAACCCCATGACGAAGTACACCACATGTTTAAAGTCTAAGAGAGAGAAAATAAAAGTAGTCACGAAAATGTATCTTTTCTACTAATATAAAGAGTTAAGGTAATTCTTGATAGAGGATAATAAAAATGGTAGATAAGGATAGGAAGTAATAATTTTTTATAAGAATATTCTGTACAGTAAGAATTATAGACGAAAATTTACAAAAAAAATTTTGTAAAAAATTCTACCTAAAATAGTCCATCTTTTTAAATTAAAAGGGTTAAATCTTATTATTAGAAAAAATCAAAACCTTAATCTTAAAGAAAGTATATATCTTAAAAAAAAAGATATTGTTATTATTTATATTTTGTAATGATGAGGACCATAATACTAAAGGGAGTCATGACATTAATAACTACCGAGTACTCTTTAACTATAGGAAGTGAGTTTGTGTAGTAAATTAATTGGTCTTGATAAATAAAAATCCTGTCCTTATATTCTTTATGACAATTTCTTAGTCCAATGTCATTATTTGATATTTCCTTTTCTTAGACTTTTTCTTATATACACACATATATATATATATATATATATATATATATATGTGTGTGTGTCTGTGTATATATATACATTTTGAAATTGGTGAAACGACATACGGACTTTTACTTTTTACCTTTCGTTATTTACGTTTATTTCGTTTTTTTCTAGTCCAATGTAATAGTATCTCTATTGAAGTAAAAAAGTTAGGTTCTAATATTTACATCACCCTATCAAAAGAATAAAGGATATTATAAAGGTGAAAAGGACGTAGAAACTTAAAGTGGTTCCTATACTATCTATAATCCTAGTAACCGTATGATTGAGTGAATTCACGAATAGTTTTGAACTCTTTTAAAGTCGGGTGTCCACATTTTTAGACTTTAAAGATAAAAACATATATTCATTATATTTAAAAGTACCTTCAATTTCTTTGAGTTAAAATAAATCCACTGAGTAAAGAAAAAAATATAAAATTAACTTCGCATTAACTAAATGTTATAACACAAATTAATAACGATATGTCGTCTCTGATTCAAAATATACACACACACACACACATAAGAGAAAGTATTAGAAATGGTGACACCAAATAGTGTCCTATAATTTATATCAAGGGACACGATATGTCATCCCGGAACGACAAACAGGTAAGCATATATATTATCAAACGTAGACGATTAAGGTTTGAAGGGAAGACGTTGATAGGAAGGGGTACCGTTGGTGTTCAGACAAGAGATATAAACACTCGAACAAAAACAAAGCATCTATACAAGTAACCACAGTATAACATCTAGGGCGTATATACACTATAGTATACAATAAGAAGAATAGAGAAAGACTGAATGAAACGAATTATATTATGAGAGATCCAGGTAGGTATAACGATGTTTACCGTAATAAAGTAAGGAAAATTACCGACTGATTATCAGGGTATATATCTATGTGTGTGGTGGAGAAGAAATAGGTAAGTAGACAGCCCCTGTAAATCCACGAAAGAACAGAACCGATAACATTTATAACGTCGACACTTGTATCTCCACGTACACAGTAGATCTTAATAACAAAATAGACCCATATACGGTCCTTATCCCAACGACCTAGTACACCGTTAAGGTAAAAATCCAAAGAACTTCTCTGAAGTATGAAAACAGATATCACCGACGTAGTCAAAGGCAAGAGTGGTTGTCACATTCTTCCAAGAGAAAGGAGGAGTAGGAGAGATCGTAAATAATAGACATCTGTAAAATTACTACAGGTAAGACTGACCCACTCCACCATGGAACAACAAAACCATACGTGAAGAGATTATTAATCGTCATTACTCGTACAAAAGTACATTCCGTAGAGTAAAGTGAACGAGTATTTCTATTCCGTAACGACTGTAAATTTTTATAACACAATAAGAAAGAGATTACAGAAAAAGTCATATGTCTATCAAGAATGTAAATTACGACAATCACTTAAGAAACGTCGACGATTTCGTAGTATGGGATATCTGTGGGATTCCGGAAAGATGACACTTATGAAATCAAGATTTTCTAGTAAAAGGTATTATTGTAAAAATCGATAACGTTACGATCTTTCATGAGGTTTCTGATTGAAAGTGAAATGTTTACCGTCTGAACCGGAATCTTTTTATTTGAACAAATTACAGTATGTCTATTATTTAATCACAACCCAAGTCCTGATCATAACTTTACATAACAGAGTGTAGGATGACAAGTAAGATAAGATGGTCCTAAAAGTTTCGTAAGATCTGTTTCAAACTGTATGTAAAGGTTTGAGTCAGAAAGAAACCAAAATGAACACCCCAAAAGTCTCTACGAGTTATGATCAACAAATCTTTGTGAACCCCTGGATCTTTTTCATATTTAAGCACAAAGACGGAAAAAGATCGAACTGGATCGGTCGTCTCTAAAAATCCCCGAATCTAAAATAAGATTTAATTTACCCTTCCGTACCTTCCAATTACGTCCATTAATTATATAAACAGTAATCGGAAATTCCTGTACTGAGACGAATTGTTTCTCCTTCTTCAGAGAATTACGTGAAGTCACTTACATGTATATATAAATTCATAGACTCAAGGTCCTTCAAAATTCAACGATACTTAATTAAATTTTTATTAATTATTAGGTCGAACTAGTGGATTTTACAGAAGTGAGATCTTTTCGTTCTACATACATGTGTCTGATAAAATTATATATATGATATGTTTTTATGGATATAATTGACAATAGTGTTACCGTCTCTCATGTTTTACCACCATGATTACACTCACTGGATAAATTTTAGATGAAATTTTTTTAATAGTCGAAGACCCACTGTCCAACTTGTAATTTTAACTACATATATTTACACAATTGTCATCTATATGTAATATATTTTGAACCTATTGATATTCTTATTCCAAATCTTTCTGATTGTTTTTAACTTTGTTTTTCATTATGAAAAATATAATCGTAAGGGGTTTGACTTTATGAATAAGTATCTAGTTTATTTTATACATGTTCGAGATAATCTTTTACTAAATGATGAGACTACTTTCTTTAGTTTCTTATTGATTTATTTACGTTTCTATCAGATACAAATACTTATCTTTCGGAGTCGTAACAGTTCTACAGTCAAACAAGGTGGAACAAGATATCTAAGTTACTTTAACATCAGTTTTATGTTGTTTCATAAAAAACTCAACGAAGATTTCAAATATACCTTTCCGTCTTCTGGGTCTTATTAGTTATGTTAGAATTCCTCTTGTCTTCAGTCTCTTGACCGTGATGACAGAAGTTCTGAATAACTTTTCGTTCTAATTAGTTCCGTCACCCACACACCATAACACTTTCTTATCTGTTTATATAGTCACTTTGAACGGTCCACCGCGATCACCATTTATTAGACGGACCGTTATGTCCTCTGTGTCTCTACGTCAAAGTTAGGAACCCAACCCTTCTATGGAACCTCTTCGTTTACCGTTCAGTGAGTTCACAAGAACGGACCTTTTGAGGTACCTGTCTCCTCGGACCGTCAGGTACCTCAGCGTTTCCCAGTCTGTACTGACTCACTTTTGTGTTCAGTTTGAGACTTGTCTCATTTCTCAAGTCTTTATATATATCAGTTAACTATAAACTATTCCCTCGTTTCCATTATGGATATCTCTTCAAGTAGAAAAGTTGTTTACCGTGATCATATTAACTCCTTATATGCGTTTTTACAACGAAGATCTGTTGTCTGGAATGTGATGAGTGTTATTGACTGAGTTCTACCTAACGTCTGGATTCACATTAAATTTATATTATGGTTTCCGTATCGAGTACTTTCTTTATTGACTATCCGACCCAAAGTAATGTAAATTTAAAAGAAGAGACGTTTTCTCTAAAAGAAGAGATGTTACAATAATATCTTACTTGAAACCGGTGGACTACACTTCTCAACTGAGTAATCTACGACCCTTTCTAACTTCCATCCTCCTTTTCCCCTACTGTCTCCTACTCTGTCAACCCACCGTAGTGGCTGAGTCACCTACTCAAACTTGTTCGAGGTCCTCTACCACTTCCTGTCCCTTTGGACCGCACGACGTCAGGTACCCCAGAGTTTCTCAGCGTTACTGACTCACTGACTTGTTGTTGTATCTTACTTGACGACAACGAAAAATTGCTTGAGGAACCCTGGGGTACCAGACATTGGGTGTTCCGAGGAGACAGGTACCCTAAAGGGTCCGTTCTTATGACCCCACCCAACGGTAAAGGAAAAGGTCTCCTAGAAGGGTCAGATTGGGCACAGCACATATAGAGGACGTAACGTCCGTCTAAGAAATGGGTGACTCGGTAACCCCCGAGTATCTTACTCTGTGCGGTGTTTGACCCTCTTTTATAAACTTTTTAAACTATTAGAATAAATTTTATATGTTTCTTGAGTAAATTTTATATACTTCTTGAGTAAGTACTTTTTTTTTTTTTTTCTTTTGAATCTTTTAACTGGTTTCTGGAATTGTCTGTGAAGTACCTTCTTCTATAAGTTTACAGTTCCGTCTACGTCTAAAGTATTCGTACACTTTCTTAGATGTAGTATTCATGTAGGAAATGATGATAGGAATGAGATGTAGTATTCAGTAGTACCTTTACGTCTAATTTTGTTTTTACTTTATAACGATGTGTTGACCATCTTACTGGTCTTAAATTTGTGACTGTTGTGGCTTTCGTAAACTCCCAGACCTCGTTGTCTTTTAGAATGAGAACTTTTTGCTATCTGCATAGAATTTTCTCATAATGGTACGGGGTGGGGTGGTTTTTTTCCGTTAGACTTTTCCGATGTATAAAATATTAAGGTTGATACTATAAGAATTTTTCTATTTTGATATCTGTACCATTTTTCGAATTCCTCCTCTCTCTTTACTTATCCCTCTTGTATCTCTTTAATATCCAGTCACTTTGATAACACTTACTACGTAATTACCACAGTAATATGTAAACAGGTATATACTTTAAATATTCGCACTTGGGATTCCATTTAATACCCGAAACCTACTATTACTATACAGTCACATGTAAGTAGTCAAAATTGTTTACGGGGTGAGACTACACTTTATAATTATCAACCACTCCACAACCTCTTCTGAGAACTCTCAGGGAACCTGACGTTCCTCTAGGTTGTTCAGGTAGGAGTTCCTTTAGTCAGGACCACAAGTAACCTTCCTGACTACGACTTCGACTTTGAGGTTATGAAACCGGTGGAGTACGCTTCTCAACTGAGTAACCTTTTCTGGGACTACGACCCTCCCTAACCCCCGTCCGCCTCTTCCCCTGCTGTCCTACTCTACCGACCTACCTAGTGGCCGAGCTACCTGTACTCAAACCCACTTAGACCCTCAACCACTACCTGTCCCTCCGGACCGCACGACGTCAAGTACCACAACGTTTCTCAGCCTGCGATGTCTCACTGACTTGACTCGACTCCGACACTTATATAGTCCCGTCCTCCAAATACCTATGAGAGGCGTGAAAGTCAGTCAAAAGGACACTTGAACTTTGACTAGTTTTTTTTATTTCAGATATTTTTAGTGTAACACGTAAAATATGAGTTTACTATTAAAATATGGAACGTGTTCTTATTTTATTTTTATATAATTTGAGAGAACTATACGGTTCTTTAACTTATTCATGAAATTACTGTCAAAATAATATAAAATTTACGAACACTATACTTTCCGTACCCAAATAAACTTCCACCCTGAACAATAATTCACCTCGACTTCCATTTTAGATGTTTCACATAGTGACGTACTAATTTCGTGATTCAAAACACACTATTGTACACAGTTCTAGTCATCTCTTATTTTACCATGGGAGTAGGAGGGTAAAAATGGTCCACGACACAAGTATAATAAAACGACCAGTACGGAATGGACATGTAGAGTCCTTTTCCTGGGACAGTGGTACAAAGAAAGAAGATTCAGTTCGTATTTTCGTGAGAATAATCACCCTTTTACGAAGGGTCCACCGCGATCACCATTTCTTGGACGGACGGTTACGTCGTCTACGTTCTGTGGGTCCAAGTTAGGGACCCAACCTTTCTAGGGGACCTCCTCCCGTACCGTTGGGTGATGAGGTCACAAGAACGAACCTTTTCAGGGTACCTGTCTCCTCGGACCACCAGATATCAGGTACACCAACATACTGACTCGTGCATCGTTGTCCCCCTTTTATTTAGTAGACGAACCATAGTCCAGTAGACTTAACCTTACACTCTTAAAAGTATTTCTACAAACCTTTTCGGACTACGGACCGTGAAGTCCTGGAAATCAGTGCACCTTACGTGTTGATAATGATCATATATTAGGGAACCCATCACTCCTCGCTCCTGAGGGTAGGGTCTCTCTTAAACGAACCGGTTACTTTTCACCAAATAAAAGGTCCCATTAAAAATGTATCATGAAACACAACGTGTCTCAGATTAGGATATAGAAACCCGTATTAATACATGACTTATATAGATTTTATCCTTTTTATTCTATAAACGTTCGGAGGAAAGGGAATATAGACTTTTTCTAACCGTAAGTTCATATATTTTGGACATGTTAGACAAAAACTATGTGTTATAGAGTTTCTTATAAAAAGAGTCCTCGGGAAGGACATTTTAAAATGATCTTTTGTTCTCAACCCATTGTTTTTACGGATGTCTGTAGTTGTGTTAATCACGTCCACTCATAATTTATATATTAATGTAAACATCTTGATTCTTACTCAGAAATTTCCTTTTCTTATGTCATATATTACTAATAGGTCAGACTGTTACCCCTCTTTAACCCTTACTAAGTACGTTTTATTAAAGTTTGAACAGAGATCATTAGTATAAACCAACCCTATCGTAATCAAAACACTCAGATCCCGATAACATAGTGTTTATTTGATCCATACTTTATAAAGTTATAATATTAAGGAGAAGAATTCTTAGTCCTAAACGATATATCGTCTTTGTTATAAGTCGATATTCTATATTCTCCAAAACGACTTTATAAAGTCAAAATTTTAATTTTAACCTCAATAGTTATACTAAAGAGTTACCTAAATTAAAACACGTGAATCCTTAAGATCTTTGTTAAGGGTCATTCGTGGGGATCACGGTTATAACATCTGTTTTATAAAGGGTAACTTTTTCGGTCTCGAAGGACTTTTTACCCGATTAGTGTTTTAACCCAGTCTTTATTAGACCGTAAGGTTTATCCTTCCTGACAGTCTTTGAAGTCTGTCATTTCTTAGACGGACGTTACGACCTCTGGACTCAAACTGGGGACCCATCCCTTCTACCGGACCTCTTCTTTTACCGTTAGGTGAGGTCATAAGAACGGACCTCTTAAGGTACTTGTTTTCCTCGGACCGTTCGATGTTAGGTGCCCCAGCGTCTCTCAGTCTGTGTTGACTCGTTGATTGTTGTATTTTATTGTATTGTAGTCTCTGAAAAAACCCAGTACAGTTTCTTCCGAAATTATTCCCATTCTTAACGTTACACGAATTCAGGTACTCAAGTATGATAACGTTTTTTTTAATCAATAACCGTTGGAGTCCTATTATGTCATATTTGACCAATGTATTTTCTCACTTCGTAAACAGAAATGAAAGAATAATTGACTCATTGGTTTATCATCTGATCTCTTCTATAGAATATTTAAATAAGATTGACAACTTACTTTTGTTGTACTCTATTAAACTTATAATTGTAAAATCTTGAGAAAGCTAAATTACATCCATAATTCGTAGTCACTTACAATTACAAGTTTTACACATTTGTCTGTAATTAATATAATTAATACATGAAGGACTACTTTCTTGTGTAGTGACGATACCGAAACCGTTCCCTTAGTTTAGTCTCCGACTAGTTCATAGACCTAGGTCAACAGTCAAACGTCTTTTACATCTACTTTTTAAGATATCCAAGTTAGGAAGTCCAAGAAGTTTTCTAAATAACCTTACCTTTCTTTCCTTTCTCTCGTCCGGACATCTAATTCTCTCTGGATTTTTGACCACCTACGAATCCATTGAAGGTACAAAACCGATAACATTTATTACGACGATACTTATAGCCCCACGTACATAGAAAAGTTTAATCACAAAGGTAAAAGAAGTCCATATATGGGTCCTCAACTTAAAGACCTAATATACCATCAAGATCAAAATAATCCTTTATAACATACCAAAAAGTATCACCGACGTGGTTAAATGTAAGGATGATTGTCACATAATCACAAGGATGTACAGTTAATCTCTCTATTCTTAAATTTCTTTCTTTTGTTGATTCCTTATGTACCTTTTTTATTCAAGAGATCGACACGAAACCGGGAATCATTTTCCTTTCTTACTACACCCATTTTCTCTCTAAATTTACATTATATTTCAAAATTTTTCACCTGTATGTAAGAACCCATTATTTTAATCTCACTTTCGTTCCTTCACTTATAATATCCGAGAAGACTCCCCTCTTCTCAGTACTCATTCTACCCTTTTACCTTCTTGAACACCCTAATAATAAGTTAAGGTAAAGAACTGGACCCACTACCAATTTTCTAGTAAATGACATAACGTACGTACGACGAGTCAGTACAGACTAAAAAACGTCCGACTGAAAAATATCAGACGTTCTGAGGAGACAGGTAACCTAAGAGGTCCGATCTCATGACTTCACCCATCGGTGAAGGAAGAGGTCCCCTAGAAGGGCTGGGTCCCTAACTTGGGTGTAGAGGACGTAGAGGAACGGACGTCCACCTAAGGATTGGAGGTTCGGTGGATTTAAGTGATAAAAGATGTAAGAAAAAAACATAATATAACAAAATAAAATGTTATTTCACAAGTTTTTCGGAAACATTTTTCATCGTCAATTTATATATTCGATAAATCAAGAAAAACTTATTTTAATACGTACATTGTTACAGACTTTGTCTTATGGAATTTAGTTTACAAAAAGTCACTTCCTTCTCACTTTCTTTTGATAGTCGACTAATATATTAATATATGAAGAAAATACAAACTTAGTCAAGAAATTTAGTCTACGTGTATAACATATTAAAGTTCTTTCGGACAACACGATAAACTTTGTGACTATAAATATTATATTCCTTTTTACGGGTATTTATCGTTAGTTCACTAGTTCCTGACGTGGGAGTCGACGCATAAAGGACCCGATAATATAACCAATGAAACAGAGATTAATATAACTGATCAATGTTGATTGGACTTTATAAGTCTAGTTTATAGCTAGACCATAACAAATCAGTCATTCAGTTCAGCTGACTGAGAAACGTTGGGGTACTTGAGGTCGAGTCGTCCGCGGGAAATAAGTACCTTAAAGGGTCCGTTCTTATAACCTCACCTAACGATAAAGGGGGAGGTCTCCTAGAAAGGCTGGGTCCTTGACTTCGGTATAGAGAGACAGAGGACACAACGACCATATAAGAAATGTCGGTTCGGTGGTTCCTTCCGGAAACATGAATTAAAATGTATAAAACCTTGTCGTCTCCTTTCGTTTATCAAGATAAATTTCTAGTACTAAAACCTCTGTATTATTAGATCTTAAATTTAAGACTTGTAGTTGAATAAATATTTTAAAATTAACATAACCACCACAACCAAATCAGCGATTCGACACAGGCTGAGAACACTGGGGTACCTGATCGGACGGTCCAAGGAGACAGGTACCCTAAGAGGTCCGTTCTTATGACCTTACCTAACGGTAAAGGAAGAGGTCCCGTAGAAGGGTTGGGTCCTTAGCTTGGGTTTAGAGGACGTAACGTCCGTCTAAGAAATGGTTGACTCGATTAATAATAAAATATTTTATAATCAAGGTCGTTTCCCTTTATGTAGTATTGTGATATTATCAAGTTAGTAGTTCGAATTACAATTCCAGAGTTCTTTCTTGCACGGATATCTTCGACTTTTTAAGTAAAGGTACAACTCTTTTATACTTATAGTAACATGGATTCAATGAAGGTTTGTTTCGATAAAATATAAGAGAAAATTTTTACGTCAATTTTTTTAAAAGCAGAACTGGTTGAGAAAAAGAAGATTTTCCTTTATTTAATATAAAAATCGACAATTTAAAAACAGTTTATAATCATTTTTTATGCATCCACATATGAATATAAACTCTTACGGTAATAATTTATTACGTAAGGTTAAAATTTTATCAAGAGGGAACTAAAGTACACCGATTAGGTATCCTTGAGACGTAATGACTCTAAAAAAAGTTATAATTGATCATGACATCTGTGGCAACGTTCTCCTAATGATATCGAAGGGATTTTTTCCTTCTATAATGACTGACGTAGTCGTTATGTTTACCTTACGTGAGTATTGCCCAAAGATGATTGGGTAACAATCAACTTTCCCTTNAACCTTGTCGTCTCCTTTCGTTTATCAAGATAAATTTCTAGTACTAAAACCTCTGTATTATTAGATCTTAAATTTAAGACTTGTAGTTGAATAAATATTTTAAAATTAACATAACCACCACAACCAAATCAGCGATTCGACACAGGCTGAGAACACTGGGGTACCTGATCGGACGGTCCAAGGAGACAGGTACCCTAAGAGGTCCGTTCTTATGACCTTACCTAACGGTAAAGGAAGAGGTCCCGTAGAAGGGTTGGGTCCTTAGCTTGGGTTTAGAGGACGTAACGTCCGTCTAAGAAATGGTTGACTCGATTAATAATAAAATATTTTATAATCAAGGTCGTTTCCCTTTATGTAGTATTGTGATATTATCAAGTTAGTAGTTCGAATTACAATTCCAGAGTTCTTTCTTGCACGGATATCTTCGACTTTTTAAGTAAAGGCACAACTCTTTTATACTTATAGTAACATGGATTCAATGAAGGTTTGTTTCGATAAAATATAAGAGAAAAATTTTACGTCAATTTTTTTAAAAACAGAACTGGTTGAGAAAAAGAAGATTTTCCTTTATTTAATATAAAAATCGACAATTTAAAAACAGTTTATAATCATTTTTTATACATCCACATATGAATATAAACTCTTACGGTAAGAATTTATTACGTAAGGTTAAAATTTTATCAAGAGGGAACTAAAGTACACCGATTACGTATCCTTGAGACGTAATGACTCTAAAAAAAGTCATAATTGATCATGACATCTGTGGCAACGTTCTCCTAATGATATCGAAGGGATTTTTTCCTTCCATTATGACTGACGTAGTCGTTATGTTTACCTTACGTGAGTATTGCCCAAAGATGATTGGGTAACAATCAACTTTCCCCTTTATGTTAAGATTATATCTAAGTGTTTCACACTTAAATTAAGTATGTAAGGTTAAGTCAAAACTATGATACTACTGTTTCTCTCCGGTTGTTGCATGTTCGTAGGAAGTCTTCTATGGTTCGGATGCAAAATGTCGTAAACTTAAATTTACATTCACTTTACCGTAAGATGGTAAAAGAAATTTCACAATAAACAATAGAAATATAGATTGACCTGTTGTTGTAATAAGTTTCCCTTTAGACTTTAATACATCGGGTGAGCTGATGCAAAAAAAAAAAGAAGAGTATGACTCTAAGTTTATGTGTGAGAATACTATGCATCATGTTGGAAACCATTTATTTTAAAGTTATAATTGTGTCATGGAAGGGGATTCCATTCTCCCCATCCCGAAGGGAGTATTAGTCAACCATTGCTTTGACGGACGTTACGTCCTCTGGACCCAAACTAAGGACCCAGTACTTCTAGGGGACCTCTTCCTTTACCGTTGGGTAAGGTCATAAGAACGGACCTCTTAGGGTACCTGTCTCTTCGGACTGTCCGATGTCAGGTATCCCAGCGTTCTCAGTCTGTACTGAATCGGTGAATTCTCTCTCTCTCTCTGGAAGGGGATTACACTAAAACTCACAAATGACCGTTGAAGTCATTCAACGAAATATGATCAGTGTGAAATCATCCCCTTGTCACTACCGCAGAGAGAAACCCTAGAAGAACTAGGTAGGTTTACGAACACGATTCCTTTTAGTCTCTAAATCGGTCCGGTATTTACTTAAGATCCCGTCGATCACAAGTTATCTTTATATCACGGTTGATGTATATATTATCTATAAAAGATCCTCCGTGTACTTTTGGACATTTTTATTAACCCATTTTATATAAAGGCATACTATTACACAAAGTGGGTCGAATAGCTTTATGATGGGTTTTACGTCTGAGTCTGAACAGTGACAACAAATAAGTCGATTGAAATCCAAAAGGAGGACGTCTTTAGGTCAATATAGGAAGATTCGTAGGAAGTCACTGCGAGAAGACATTGAAGAGATAACCTTTAGTTCACAATAGACGGTCAACGGTTTAATCATATTTTAATGAGTAAAGAGTAGAATGAATCGGAAAGGAAGATAATTTTTTTACTAGGATTAAATCACACTGCAAAGTTTTGGTAGGAGGTTTCTTATTTTATGATTGGTACTTACACTTTTGTTTTGTTTCAGAAGAACTTTAGTATGAGAAAAATTCAAAAGAAACCATGTACATAGAGTAAGTATCGTTTCATATAAAATCGAAACAGAAGTAGGTGAAGGATGAATTAGTCTTCACCCGTAATTGGTTTTTAGTGTACATTTCGGAAAATTTTTGTATTTAGGGAACTATAAAGACCTCTAAAAGTAAATTATTATAACTACAAGTTGACTCAACAGACATATAAAATTTTCTGAGTTCTGACTACAATTATGTGTCCATCCTGACTCTTTGTGATTAGTTTGTTTTGGTTGACTTGTATATGAAGGTGGGAGAGGTAGGAGAAAATACGGAGTCCTATAACTAGGTAACACTAAGAAAGTGGTATTAAGCCGTTTAGTCTACGGACATGTGCAAATTAACCTGAAGTAAATCCTGGTCTCACGATTATATTAAAATCGAGTTCGAAATGGTGGACCAGGGTCGGAGAACTAAACTTTTAAAAGAATAAAAATTCGGTCTTCTATTTCTTGATTTTAGAGTACGATCCCTTACATACTAAAGATTACTAAGTCTAATCCCGGAAATAATAAAAATATTTTTTGATATTATGTAAAATAACTTATTATTGAGATTACATAAAAGAAAACATACACGAACCATAGAGACCTAAAAATTTGGTAATATATGGATACGGTAAACATAGATTAAATATGACCGAATCTTAATATATTTGTATAAGTGTAATCATAAAGTTCAATTTTTACTTATGAAAAGGGAACTTTAGTGACTCAAATTAAAAAATTAGTTTCGTAACCCATACATAGTATTGAGATTTTATTTAGAAATCCTGTACATCGATAATAGTGTAATGTTGAGTTCTACACACGGAACTCTTATAAAAAGTACTAAGTAAATATTAATTACGGAAGTTTGTAAAGTGTATATTACTAAATTGATAGATTCTATAACTTTGGTCAGTTATATTAAAATGGTGTATTAGAGTTGATCAAGATACTTTTACGTTTAATTTCTCGTCTCATAATCCGTTTAGCTTAAACGTACGTATACCACATATATGTATTTTACTAAGTCTTATAACCTATAGTAATGGGTCAGTAATATGAGTATCTGGTATTATTCCTTGTTCTCCTTAAACGGTGTATTTTCTGTAATTGTTTTACCTTTTAAAATGTCCGTATGTTAAATATAGAGTTCGGGGTTGTACCTGGACTTACGCTTTTAATTTTATCGATTCTTTTCTTTCCATTTTCGTCGTAAAGAAAGTCGTAAGACTTCTCATTGAGATATCACTGATTTCGATTACTCCGACCTATAAAAGATCTAGAGAAATTTCCTAAACTTTTATGTCATAAAAAGATAAAATTATAACCCTATTTAGTGATTTCACTTGTACTTGTACGTCATATTATTAAATCTCCAATTCTGGTTAAAAATTTTAATCGACTCCAAACTTAACACCTAAATGATAAATAGATCGTACGTAAAGAATTGGATTTAGACACTAAAAAAACATGGTATATTTTAGATAACGGGTTTACAAGAGTCATATTTATGATATTGGTAATTTCATAATTATGTCACACACGTATATCACTTACATTTCATACTAATGGATAATATAAAAGATAACTTTGTTTGAGTGTGAAAATAGAGAAAAGTTTACGAAAAATTCTTCAAGTCGTATTTGAATTTAGAAGAGTAGAGCTTACTATTTATTTATATAAATGACCCTTTTTAAGTGTATAGTATTGTACTATATAAAGTATTAACCCTATAAATCTTACGAACAATTTAAGGTGGAAATTGTCAAAACCTTCATCTTCACAATCTTATGGATTGTGATTTCATGTTTCTTTAGTGAATTATAAATAATAAGTCTTTAGTTTACACCTTTTTGTAGGTGTCGTTCAAATTTCACTTTTCTTTACTTAAACGTACGATAGAACCACAGAGTTCTACACTTTGGAATTAAAGTCCAAGACGGAAATGAAAGACACTTTAAAACTTGTTGAGTGATTTGGAGTTTCTCTTTCTTATCAGTAAATATCAATTATAGATGAATAACTTTATAGTTCGGGTTCAGAGATTATAAACAGTCCATTTAGAGACTATTGGAACTTATTAGACAGTTTGGTGTTTCGACTCATCAGTTTAAGTTTTATATATAGATTGTCTAGTTTGTAATGTGATTATAATAATCTATTTAGTTATAGTACAGAATTTTTATATTTACTTTTTGACTAAATGAGAAAAAACTACAAGTGTACTTGTGACATCGACCCCGGTTATCATGATGAGTAAGTCTCAACCTTGATGGTTGTAATTTCGAAATAGATGAACGTTTTACTTTGAAAACTATTTTTTAGGACTATTATATAGACAAATGAAATGAGACCACGTTTATACACGAGACATTTCTACATGTGAAGATTAAGGAAGTGTAACTAGGTAGAAACTCGGACGACGACATAAATAAATTTTTTTAACATCAATGTGTAGATGATATAGACATTTCCTATATAGTTTACGAAAGAATTTTATCGTAGAATTCCTATTTAGTAATTAAGTAAACACTACTATACAGTCCAAGAACTATAATTTACATCAAATCTAAGAGACGGAGGTATTAACAAAAAAGTGTGTTACATATGCATCAACCCCGAAGGGTGCATTGTAATTACCGTTTCTTGGGTGGATGGTTACATTCTCTGTATTCTCTACACCCAAGTCAGGGACCCAACCCTGCTAGGGGACCTCCTCCCGTACCGTTGGGTGAGATAATAAGAACGGACCTCTTAGGGTCACCTTTTCCCGAAAGGACCGTGGAGTGTACCATTTCTTAGACGGACGTTACGTCCTCTGGGTCCAAGTTAGGGACCCATCCCTTCTAGGGAACTCCTTCCTTTACCGTTTGATGAGGTCATAAGAACGGATCTCTTAGGATACCTATCTTCTCGAACCGTCCGATTTTAGGTACCTCAACGTTTCTCGGTCTGTACTGACTCGTTGATTCTATTGTATTTTATACATCAACATATACGTCAATCACGACATGAGTTATACAGTCGTTTCAACCCTTTGAGTCGTCACCGGTGTCCTGACCTTTTCCAGTCAAAAGTAAGGTTACGGATTCTTTCCTTTACTGTTTCTTACAAGTTTGATGGTGTGTTAACGTGAGTAGAGTGTACGATCATTTCATTACGAGTTTTAAGAGGTTCGGTGCGAAGTCGTTATGTACTTGGCACTTGAAGGTCCACGAGTTCGACCAAAATCTTTTCCGTCTCCTTGGTCTTTGTTTAACGGTTGTAGACAACCTAGTAGTTTTTTCGTTCTCACAAGGTCTTTTTGTAAATAAAGATGAAATAACTGATACGGTTTCGGAAACTGACACACCTAGTGTTATTTGACACCTTTTAAGATTTTCTCTCCTTATGGTCTGGTGGACTGGACGGAGAACTCTTTGGTTATACGTCCAGTCCTTCGTCGTCAATCTTGACCTGTACCTTGTTGTCTGACCAAGGTTTATCCTTTTCCACATACAGTTCCGACATATAACAGTGGGACGAATATATTTAAGATACGTCTCATGTAGTACTCTTTGTGACCCGACCTTCTTCGTGTTCGACCTTAGTTCTAACCGCCCTCTTTATAGTTATTGGAGTCTATACGTCTACTGTCGTGGTAATACCGTCTTTCACTTCTTATTGATTTCTCGGAGAACTACTTTCACTTTCTCCTCTCACTTTTACAAGCGAATTTCGTGTTGTAAGTCTTTTGCTTCTAGTACCGTAGGCCAGGTTAGTGAAGTACCCTTTATCTACCCCTTTGTCACCTTTGTCACCGTACGAAATAAAACCCCCCGAGGTTATAGTGACACCTACCACTAACGTCGGTACTTTAATTTTCTACGAATGAGGAACCTTCCTTTCAATACTGTTTGGATTTACTTTATAATTTTTCGTCTCTGTAATGAAACAGTTGTTTCCAGGCAGATCAGTTCCGATACCAAAAAGGATCAGTACATACCTACACTCTCAACCTGATATTTCTTTCGACTCGTGTCTTCTTAACTACGAAAACTTGACACCACAACTTCTTCTAAGAACTCTTAGGGAACCTGACGTACCTCTAGTTTGGTCAGACAGGATTCCTCTAATCAGGGCCCACAAGTAACCTTCTTGACTACAACTTCGACTTTGAAGTTATAAAACCGGTGGACTACGTTTCTCGACTGAGTAAACTTTTCTGAGACTACGACCCTTTCTAACATCCGTCCACCTCTTCCCCTAATGTCTCCTACTCTACCAACCTACCGTAATGGTTGAGTTACCTGTACTCAAACCCATTTGAGACCCACAACCACGACCTGTCCCTCCGGACCTCACGAAGTCTAGTACTCCAACGTTTCTCAGTCTGTACTGACTCCCTGACTTGACTTGAATTATACGCTATTTTCGTATGTACACTAAAAACTTGAAATTATACATACATCCTCACCTTTGACTCCAATCCTCTGACCCTTTAGTATCTACATTCTCCTTACCGAATAACCTTTTCATAGACTTTTATTACGGAATACTTTAAAGACCTGCACAGGTGAGACGATTAAGTACTGGCTAAAAACGTTGGGGTACCTGGTATCGGACAGTCCGAAGAACAGACACCTTAAAGGTCCGTTCGTATGATCTCATCCAACGGTGGTAAAGGATGAGGTCCCCTAGAAGGGTTGGGTCTCTAGATTGGGCACAAGAACACAGAGGACGTAACCGTCCACCTAAGAAATGGTAATTGTAGTGGACCCTTCGGGGATTTAAAAACCTATCTATATATTAAAATAAAAGTCTAAATTATTTTATTAAACATGAATACATTTTGGACGATCTCCATCAGACGACCAGTAATCCCTTAACAACTCAACTATGGTGTCGTATACCACTTCTTTAAGTTCGAAGGTCCTTAGAGACGAATAAGGTGACTTTATTTTCACTTTCAACGAGTTAACACAAAAACGTTGGGATACCTGATATGACGACGACGACGACGAATCAGCGAAGTCAGCACAGGTTTAGACACACTGGCGTATCTACCGTCGGGTAGTGCGAGGTGGTAGGGACCCTAAGAGGTCCGTTCTTGTGACCTCACCCAACGGTAAAGGAAGAGGTTACGTATTTTCACTTTTCACTTTCACTTCAACGAGTCAGCACAGGCTGAGAATCACTGGGGTACCTGACGTCGGATGGTCCGAGGAGGTAGGTACCCTAAGAGGTCCGTTCTCATGACCTTACCCCACGGTAACGGAAGAGGCTACCTGATATGACAGGTACCTTAAGAAGTTCGGTCTTATGACCATACCCATCGGAAAGGGAAGAAGTCCCCTAGAAGGGTTGGGTCCTAGTTTGGGTACAAAGGACGTAACGTCCGACTAAGAAATGGTTGACTCGGTGTCCATTCAGGTGACTTTATCTGGACGTCTGGTAAATTCACCAATTGGTTTGTTTGTCTACTTTAATAATTGAAACTAGTTAAATTTACATTAAACACCGGTTTTGAAGGTCTTGATACAACTTATCATCACCACTTTCACCTTTTCTTCTTCATTTTGAAAGTGACAAACGTCTACTGTACTAGGAGATGTATCTTTTGGGATTTCTGAGGTGGTCTTTTAATGATCTCGATTAGTTACTTATATCATTTCAACGTCCTATATTTTAGTTGTGTGTCTTTAGGGAACGTAAGGATATGTGATTATTACTGTTTCATCTTTTTCTTTAATTCCTTTGTTAAGGTAAGTGGTAACGTTACTTTTCTTATTTTATGAATCCTTATATAGACGGATTTCTTTGATTTCTGGATATATATCTTTTGATATTTTGTAACTACTTTCTTTAGTTTCTCCTGTGATTATCTACCTCTTTATATGGTACAAGTACCTAACCTTCTTAGTTGTATCTCTTTTACTCATATGATGGGTTTCGTTAAATGTTTAAGTCACGTTAGGGATAGTTCGATGGTCGGTATAAAAAGTGTCTTGATCTTGTTTATTAAAGTTCTAAACATACCTTTATGTTTTTTGGAGCTTAACGGTTTCGTTAGAACTCTTTCTTCTTACCTTGACCTCCTTAGTTGAACGGACTGAAGTCCGAGATGATGTTTCGGTGTCAGTAGTTTTGTCATACCATGACCGTGTTTCTGTCTGTATATCTAGTTACCTTGTTTTATCTCTCGGGTCTCTTAGGTGTGTGTATACCTGTGGAATAGAAACTGTTTCCTCCGTTCTTATATGTTACCTCATTTCTGTTAGAGAAATTTTTCACCACGACCCTTCTTTTGACCAGTTGGTGAACATTTTCTTACTTTGATCTAGTGAAAGATTGTGGCGTGTGTTTTTATTTGAGTTTTACCTAATTTCTAGATTTACATTCTGGTCTTTGATATTTTGAGGATCTCCTCTTGTATCCGTTTTGTGAGAGTCTGTATTTAGTGTCGTCCTAGGAGATACTAGGTGGAGGGTCTTAAGACCTTTATTTTCGTTTTTATTTGTTTACCCTAGATTAATTTTAATTTTCGAAGACGTGTTGTTTCCTTTTATATTCGTTCCACTTTTCTGTCGGAAGACTTACCCTCTTTTATTATCGTTTACTTCGTTGACTGTTTGTTGATTAGAGTTTTTATATGTTCGTTGAATACGTCGAGTTAAGGTCTTTTTATTTGCTGGGTTAGTTTTTTACCCGGTTTCTTGATTTATCTGTAAAGAGGTTTCTTCTGTATGCCTACCGATTGTTTGTGTACTTTTCTACGAGTTGTAGTGAGTAATAATCTCTTTACGTTTAGTTTTGGTGTTACTCCATGGTGAAGTGTGGTCAGTCTTACCGACGCTAGGTTTTTAGACGTTCGTTATTTACGACCTCTCCCACACCTCTTTTCCCTTGGGAGGATGTGACAACCACCCTTACGTTTGATCATGTCGGTGATACCTCTTGTCACACCTCTAAGGAATTTTTTAACGTTTATCTTGACGGAATACTGGGTCGTTAGGGTGACGACCCGTATGTGTGGCTCCTTTGGTCTTAACTTTCTCTGTGTACATGGGGTTACAAGTAGCGTCGTGACAAATATTATCGGTCCTGTACCTTTGTTGGATCTACAGGTAGTCGTCTACTTACCTATTCTTTCGACACCATGTATATGTGTTACCTCATAATGAGTCGGTAATTTTTCTTAAGTAAACTTAGTCAAGACTACTCTACCTACTTTGACCTCGGCTAATATGTCTCACTTCATTCGGTCTTTCTTTTTGTGGTTATGTCATATGATTGTATATATACCTTAAATCTTTCTACCGTTACTGCTGGGACATACGTTCTGTCGTTTTTTCTGTGTCTACACATATTACCTGAAAACCTGAGTCTCCCTCTCCCTCTCCCACCCTACTAAACCCTCTTACCGTAAGATTGTACATATGATAGTACATTCTTAACTTAGCGACCAGATACAGACTGCGTCCTATGTCGTACGAACCCCGACCACGTACCCCTACTGGGTCTCTCTACAACACCCCTCCCTCCACCCTCCCCCCAAGTACAAACCCTTGTGTACATTCTTAATTTCTAAAATTTTATTTTTTTTTTAATTTTTTTTTTGGGGTTTGTTGTTGTTGTTGTTGTTGTTTGAATTTTTTTTATTTTTTAAATTTTTTTTTTTATTTATTTACATTAAACTGAAGAATAAGAAAGGAGTTTCATGAAAATAATTCAAAGTGACGTTCTATAGTCTTTAATTCGTGTCTATAACTATTGGAAGAACAAAAAATAGTACAAATTAAGTATAAATAAAAGAATAGGTTAGAGGTTGTATTTTATGTACAAACCGACACAGGTACACGATTCATGACGAAATGAAATCTTTAAGTCAAGTCAAGTCAACGAGTCAGTACAGACTGAGAAACACTGAGGTACTTAACGTCGTGCGGTCCGGAAGGACGGGTAGTGGTTGAGGATCTCAAGTGGGTTTGAGTACAGGTAGCTCAGTCACTACGGTAGGTCGGTAGAGTAGGAGACAGCAGGGGAAGAGGAGGACGGGGGTTAAGGAGGGTCGTAGTCTCAGAAAAGGTTACTCAGTTGAGAAGAGTACTCCACCGGTTTCATGACCTCAAAGTCGAAATCGTAATCATGAAGGTTTCCTGTGGGTCCTGACTAGAGGAAGTCTTACCTGACCAACCTAGAGGAACGTCAGGTTCCCTGAGAGTTCTCAGAACAGGTTGTGGTGTCAAGTTTTCGTAGTTAAGAAACCGTGAGTCGAAAGAAGTGTCAGGTTGAAAGTGTAGGTATGTACTGGTGACCTTTTTGGTATCGGAACCGATACCTGGAAAAATAAATATAAATAAAAAATTTTAAAATAAAAATGAAATAAAATGAATGTTATGACATAACCAAAACGGTATGTAACTGTACTTAGGCGATACCTGGAAACAACCGTTTCATTACAGAGACGAAAACTTATACGGTTGAGCCAACCAGTATTGAAAGGAAGGTTCCTCATTCACGGAAAATTAATTTTATGTAATTTTTTAGGAACGTAAGAATATTCCATCCTGTCGGTGACTTATATAATTATTTTTTACAATCTCAATGTATCATTCAATTTTCCTCTGTTCACGATTCTTTGTTGGTATTTTATTTTTTTGATTTTTCATCCTTATCCCACCCGAACCTCAAGTCAAGTCAAGTCAAGTCAGTGAGTCAGCACAGGCTAAGAAACGCTGGGGTACTTAACGTCGTACGGTCCGGAGAGACAGATAGTGGTTGAGGCCCTCAAGTGAGTCTAAGTACAGGTAGCTCAGTCACTACGGTAGGTCGGTAGAGTAGGAGCCAGCAGGGGAAGAGGAGGACGGGGGTTAAAGAGGGTCGTAGTTTCAGAAAAGGTTACTCAGTCGAGAAGCGTACTCCACTGGTTTCATGACCTCAAAGTCGAAATCGTAGTAAGGAAGGTTTCTTAAGGGTCCTAACTAGAGGAAGTCTTATCTGACTAACCTTGAGGAACGTCAGGTTCCCTGAGAGTTCTCAGAACAGGTTGTGGTGTCAAGTTTTCGTAGTTAGGAAACCGTGAATCGGAAGAAGTGTCACGTTGAGAGTGTAAGTATGTACTGATGACCTTTTGGTATCGGAACTGATCTACCTGGAATCTGCCGTTTCGTTACGGAGACGAAAACTTATACGATAGATCCAACCAGTATTGAAAAGAAGGTTCCTCATTCACAGAAAATTAAAGTACCGACGTCAGTGGTAGACGTCACTGAAACCTCGGGTCTTTTTATTTCAGTCTGTGAAAAAGGTGACAAAGGGGTAAATAAAGGGTAATTCACTGCCCTGTCCTACGGTACTAGAAGTAAAAGACTTACAACTCGAAATTCGGTTGAAAAAAGTGAGAGGAGAGTGAAAGTAGTTCTCCGAAAAATCAAGGAGAAACGTCGACGGTATTCCCACCACAGTAGACGTATAGACTCCACTAACTATAAAGAGGGCCGTTAGAACTAAGGTCGAACACAAAGAAGGTCAGGTCGCAAAGAGTACTACATGAGACGTATCTTCAATTTATTCGTCCCACAGTTATATGTCGGAACTACATGAGGAAAAGGATAAACCTCGGTCAGACAAGTTAAAGGTCAAGATTGACAACGAAGGACTGGACAACCAAGAAGCGTAGTCCACCGGTTTAATAACCTCAAAGTCGAAGTCGTAGTCAGGAAGGTCACTTATAAATCCTGACTAAAGGATATCCTTACGTGTCCAAACTAGAGAAACGTCGGTTTCCCTGAAAGTTGTCAGAAGAGGTTGTGGTGTCAAGTTTTCGTAGTTAAGAAACCACGAGTCGAAAGAAATATCAGGTTGAGAGTGCAGGTATGTATTGGTGACCTTTTTGGTATCGAAACTGATCTACCTGGAAACAGTCGTTGCATTACAGAGTCAGAAAATTATATGTCAGATCCCACCAGTATCGAAAGGAAGACTCCTCGTTTACAAAAAATTAAAGTACCGACGTCAGTGGTAGACGTCACTAAAACCTCGGGTTCTTTTATTTCAGTCGGTGACAAAGGTGACAAAGGGGTAGATAAACGGTACTACACTACCCTGGTCTACGGTAGTAGAAGCAAAAGACTTACAACTCAAAATTCGGTTGAAAAGGGAGAGGAGAAAATGAAAGTAGTTCTCCGAGAAATCAAGAAACGAAAGACGGTATTCCTACCACAGTAGAAGTATAGACTCCAATAACAATAAAGAGGGCCGTTAGAACTAAAATCGAACCCTAAGTAGGTCGGACGGAAAACGTATTACATGAGACGTGTCTTCAATTTATTCGTCCCACTGTTATATCTCACAACTGTATGAGGAAAGGGTTAAACCTTAGGTAGGTAATAATGTACAGGTAAAAGACTGATAACAAAGAACTGAAGAAAGAGTCCTTCGTCCATTCCACCAGACTATAAGAGTAGTGAAATTCTTAAAAGGCCAAACGACTACAGGTGTGTCAGTTTTCGAAATCACATCAATTACTTCGTCTGTATCCACAAAGAGAACGAAAAAGACACTGGGTCACCTATAATCCTTAAACTAGAGACAAAGGAGACGGAAAAGATTTATGTCGAACACGTAGACTTTCAAGAACTAAGTGTATGACAACTTCGGATCCGAAATAGTATAATTTGTTTCCCGGTTTTCTAACACCATTGCAAAAAGAAAAACAGTTCGTAAAATTGACAAAGGAATGTACGGATCTTCAAAAGTCTAGAACCAACTAAATCAAACAACAAACTGGGGACCCATGATAAATTTGATTTAGTTATTTTAGTATTTAGTCATATACAAAAGATTTTCATCGTGTTCACTTTATAGAGGAAATTTTTAGTCAGTTAAATATATTTCGTGATTTTTTCTTTTTAGACTTTTATAATAAAGTTTACAATTCTTTAATATCAAATTTAAAGTCGAATTTTGACACACCTATAAAATATTATCAAGAAATGTTTCTAAAATTCCGATATTTAACAACGAATCATGTAGTCTTATTAATAAATTCCTCTACTAAACCATAAAGTAAAAGAAAGGAAAAAAAAAAAAATTGACTCGAAAACAAAGGATAGTTCAAACTTTCAGAAACAAACCGTCGCTACCTAGAAGTACCGATGTACGTCTGAAAGAGATCAAAGTCGTTCTTCCCCGATGAGAGACGAACTTCGTTCGTCCCGCACGAGAGATAAACGTCGTTCGTCCCGGACGAGAGGTCGACGGTATGTGTGACCGAAGAGTGACTTCACGGAAGAGAACAACGTCTCGTGTCCGACATCCCGTGTTCCCGAAGTCATCGACACCGAGGACCCGAGATTTCGTGTCCGAGTCATCAACCCTGCGTGTCCTAATCAACGAAACGTCGTACACCCTAGTAGGTCCTGGTCCCTAACTTGACTACAAGGAACGTAACTTTCCACCTCAGAAAGTTCCAGGTAACGTGACTTGGTGGTCCTTCGGGAAGGGAGAAGAAAGAAGAATTTAGATAATATCTTTTTTTGAAGTTATTACTATAAATATAAAAATTGATTTTAATTTTTTACACAACAAATTCTTGAAAATCTTAAATAAATTTTGGTCCTCTTTAGAGTAACTCTGACGATTTATTTCAAGAGTTGTTTTAAAATTGAAGAACTGTTAAAAATAGAAAGTTGATTCATTAATCGTGAGATTTTAATTAAAAGGGAACAAATCGGAGATGTGTACTTGGTGTACTTAGACGAACAAGTTCAAAAAAGAGAAAAATATAGAGTTGTGTTTCGTCCGTCGGAACACTTTCATGTCTACAAGAGTTTTATTAGTACAAAGGTCTCTACCCCTCGTACCTCTTAGAATTACCTAAACTTTATAAAAGATTTTAACCTAGTCTTAAAAAAAAATCGGGTAAAATCAGAGGGCTTCATCTTGGAATTTCCTAACTCATATTTGGGTGAACAGAGGAGAGGTCAATTTTACCGTCGTAAGGACAACACGATTCTATCTATCCAACGAAATACTTTGACTTTTTGATTAAGACAAAACAAATTTGCCTATGTGAATCTCAATCCTATGTCTCGAGAGAAGAATTACCGGTAAACCTTAAACATAAGATCTCCTCTTTTTACACTTGTTATTACTTACTGAAATCCATACTTAGAATAGAGTATATGAGGTAGATACAATAAGAGACAAAGAACGTGTTCTACGTAAACCTAGTTCAGACGAGAATGGAAATCAAAGATTTAAAACTAAGAAGGAGAACTTAAACAGAGATCAAAACCTACCTAAAATCGTGTCTAGTATAATGTATATTAAAAAGAAAGTAAAACGAGTTAATCCACAATTTTAAACTTTGAGATATATACATATAAATATTGATAGAGTTTAGACAAAAAGATGGGAATTTAATAGTCTTTCTTTTGGTGATTAAACACCAAAATGTTTTTAGACGAATAGGAAAAATAAAAGAATACTTAATACTGTACACTTATAATAATTTATGATACACTTACCTGGATATGCCCTAACAACCTCCTCCAGTAATTCTCCTGTACTGGTGACCGACTGTACACTTTAGTTGGATCCCTTAGTCCCCGAGTAGTGGGGAGAGGACACCCACACCTCTAGATGAGTAGAACGTTAATGGGTTCTGTTCAGATCACTCATTCAAGGAAACGAATAATTTGTTCGGTAAATAGTGAGTCCTCACCTGACGAAGAAGGAAACCAGAGAGAAACTGGTGGTATATACTCCCGGTCAAATTATTGGTTGTTCCCATTCATAGTTATTAAATACATATTCACCAAGATGGTACTTCTCTCCAAAAGGAGACGACTAGTTTTATGTATACATCTTATTTTTGGTAGAATTACCCTGTCTTATGAATTCAAGAAACGAGATTTATAGAGACTGGCACTAAGATAGTCAAATGTATTCTTCAACATATAAAATACGACACGTCGTCAAAAGGTCAGAAAAAAAAAAAAAAAAATTCAAAAGGTCAAAAAAATTACATACGTAACACGGAAAGATAAGAGTTTCTTTCCGTTACAGTTTCTTACGAGTTTGATGGTGTGTTAACGTGAGTAGCGTGTACGATCATTTCATTACGAGTTTTAAGAGGTTCGGTCCGAAGTCGTTATACACTTGACACTTGAAGGTCTACAAGTTCGACCAAAATCTTTTCCGTCTGCTTGGTCTCTGGTTTAACGGTAGTAGACGACCTAGTAGTTTTTTCGTTCTCTTAAGGTCTTTTTGTAGATAAAGACGAAATAACTGATATAGTTTCGGAAACTTACACACCTAGTGTTCTTTGGGACCTTTTAAGACTTTCTCTACCCTTATGGTCTGGTGGACTAGACCGAAAACTCTTTAGACATACATCCAGTCCTTCGTTGTCAGTCTTGACCTGTACCTTGTTGTCTGACCAAGGTTTATCCTTTTCATCCAGCTCCGACATATAACAGTGGGACGAATAAATTGAATATACGTCTCATGTGGTACTCTTTATGATCCGACCTCCTTTGTGTCCGACCTTAGTTCTAACGACCCTTTTTATAGTTATTGGAGTCTATTCGTCTATTGTGGTGGGAATTCCGTTTTTCACTTTTCTTGATATTTCGGAGAACTACTTTCACTTTCTCCTCTCACTTTTTCAACCGAATTTCGAGTTGTAAGTCTTTTGTTTCTAGTACCGTAGTACAGGGTAGTGAAGTACCGTATAGTTACCCCTTTGTCACCTTGGTCACCGACTGAAATAAAAAGACCCGAGGTTTTAGTGACGTCTATCATTCACGAATGAGGAACCTTCCTTTAAACACTGGTTGGATCTGTCGTATAATTTTTCGTCTCTGTAATGAAACAGTTATTTCCAATTCCCATACCAAAAGGGTCACCAGTACATACCTACACTCTCAACCTGATATTCTTTCAACTCGTGGTTTATTGACTACGAAAACTTGACACCACAACCTCTTCTGAGAACTCTCAGGGAACCTTACGTTACTCTAGGTCGGTCAGGTAGAATTTCCTTTAGCCAGGACCCACAAATAACCTTCCTGCCTACATTCGTCGTTGAGATTATGAAACCGGTGGACTACGCTTCACTACTGAGTAAACTATTCTTGGACTACCACCCTTTCTAACTGCCGTCATCCTCTTCCCCTGCCGTCTCCTACTCTACCAACCTTCCGTAGTGGCTAAGTTACCTGTACCCAAAGTCACCTAAGACCCTCAACAACTACCTGTCCCTCCGGATCACACGACGCCAAGTACCCCAGCGTTTCTCAGTCTGTGCTGACTCACTGACTTGACTTGACTAACACGGAAAGGTCGACTATATATATTATCTTCTGTCAGAGATATAATGAAAACATGGGAATCTCATAAGAGTCTTCGGAAGTTATATATTCCAACTGAGATATAAATGTAAAATTTTAAACGGATAATTTAATAGAGTAATCCATAACTAAAGACAGCCATTTTAGTATTAATGTAAGAAATCCTTTAATATTTTAGACTTCCTGTAACATTTTAGATGTGTACCTATAGTGGTCTACCAGTTGTGACTTTAGTCTAACTAATATAAGAAGTGTCGGTTTCTACCTCTTCGTGATATATCAATCGTTTTAGTTCTGGACCTCGACTGATACCGAGTCTAGTACTTGAGGCATAAAGGTTTAAGTCTGAATTTAACTTTTGACATTCCTTTTAGTGATCAGGTAAGTCCATACGAGATTTAGTTTAGGGATTGTTATTATGTCACCTTCTCTTTATCTAAATTCCCTGATCTAGACTATCTCACGGACTACTTGATACCTGTCTCCAAGCACTGTAACATGTCCTCTGTCCCTAGTTCTGGTAGGGGTTCTCTTTCTTTACGTTTTTTCATTTTACCGACAGACTCCTCCCGAATGTTTTCGACACTTACTTCTCTTCGTTTTTCGTTTCCCCTTTTCCTTTCTATATGGGTCAACTTACGTTTCGAGGTCTCTTATCGTTCCTCTCCATTCTTTCACAAGGAGTCACTAGTTATGTTTCTTTATCTTCTTTTTTTTATCTTACCCTTTCTACTGTCTAAAAAAAAGTTCTTTTAATCTCTATGGTTCCCTTATAAAGTACGTTTCTACCCGAGCTATTTCCTGTCTTTAGCATACCTGGATTGTCTTCGTCTTCTATAATTCTTGTCCACCGTTATTATATGTCTTTTTTATACGTTTTTTCTAGAAGTGCTGGGTCTATTAGTGTTACCACACTATTGAGTGGATCTCGGTCTGTAGGACCTTATACTTCAGTTCACCCGGAATCCTTCGTAGTGATACTTGTTTCGATCACCTCCACTACCCTAAGGTCAACCCGATAAAGTTTAGGACTTTCTACTACGACACTTTCACGACATGAGTTATACGATCGTTTAAACCTTTTAAGTCGTTACCGGTGTCCTGACCTTTTCCAGTCAAAAGTAAGGTTAGGGTTTCTTTCGGGTACACTTTCTTACGAGGATGATGGTGTGTTAACGTGAGCAGAGTGTACGATCATTTCATTACGAGTTTTAAGAAGTTCGGTCCGAAGTCATTATGTACTTGGTACTTTAAGGTCTACAAGTTCGTCCAAAATCTTTTCCGTCTCCTTCGTCTCTGGTTTAACGATTGTAGACGACCTAGTAGTTTTTTCGTTCTCTCAAGATCTTTTTGTAGATAAAGACGAAATAACTGATACGGTTTCGAAAATTGACACACCTAGTGTTATTTGATACCTTTTAAGACTTCCTCTACCCTTATGGTCTGGTGGACTGCACGGAGAACTCTTTAGACATACGTCCAGTCCTTTGTCGTCAATCTTGACCTGTACCTTGTTTTCTGACCGAGGTTTATCCTTTTCCTCATACAGTTCCGACATATAACAGTGGGACGAATAAATTGAATATACGTCTCATGTAGTACTCTTTGTGACCCGACCTACTTCGTGTTCGACCTTAGTTCTAACGGTCCTCTTTATAGTTATTGTAGTCCATACGTCTACTGTGGTGGACATACCGTCTTTCTTTTCTCCTTGATTTCTCGGAGAACTACTTTCATTTTCTCCTCTCACTTTTTCAACCGAATTTCGAATAAGTCTTTTGTTTCAAGTACCGTAGTCCAGGGTAGTACAGTACCGTTTATCTACCCCTTTGTCACCTTGGTCACCGACTGAAATAAAAAGACCCGAGGTTTTAGTGACACCTACCACTAACATCGGTACTTTAATTTTCTGTGAACGAGGAACCTTCCTTTAAATACTGGTTGGATCTGTCGTATAATTTTTCGTCTCTGTGAAACAGTTGTTTCCAGGTAGATCAGTTCCGATACCAAAAGGGTCACCAGTAAATACCTACACTCTCAACCTGATATTTCTTTCGACTCACGACTTCTTAACTACGAAAACTTGACACCACAACCTTTTTTGACAACTCTCAGGGAACCTGATATTCCTCTTAGTCGATCAGGTAAGATTTCCTCTAGTCAGGACCCACAAGTAACCTTCCTGACTCCGACTTCGACTTTGAGGTTATGAAACCGGTGGAGTACGCTTCTCGACTGAGTAAACATTTCTGGGACTACGACCCTTTCTGACTGTCGTCCTCCTCTTCCCCTACTGTCTCGTACTCTACCAACCTACCGTAGTGAATGAATTACCTCTACTCAAACCAATTTGAGACCCACAATTACTACCTGTCCCTCCGGACCATACGATGTCATATACTTCAACGTGTCTCAGCCTGTACTGACTCTCTGACTTGACTTGACTTGACTTTTAGACTTCTTACCATTCATTTTGATACTGGTAATTCCTCTCGTACCATAGTTTCTTTACGAGACACCATCAGAGGGGATCATAATTATGACGATTACTTATAAAGGACATGACTGACTTGTGTTAAGATTTCTTTTGATACCTTTAGAGTCATTTTCTGTTTCGGAGGAAAAGACTCTTTTGCACTGACATTCTCATACAGACCCGATACGTTAGTGATCATTATGGTTCATAATCTGTACGATAATTTGGTACACACAAATATAGTCAATAAAAATATTGAACAGTAACAAGGTTCACCAAAGATTTAAATATAAAAAACCTAAAAATTCATACAATTTTAATCAAACTAAAGATAGACCCCTTGAAGTCTATAAATACAGATTGACGAATAAATCACAAGGACCTTCGGGCACAGAAGACGAACCGTCCGTCTATGAAATGGTGACCCTAGTCACCATTTCTTAGACGGACGGTTACGTCCTCGATATCCTCAGTGTTCACTTTAAGGGTTCCACCCATTCTAGGGGACATCCTGCTTGACCGTTGTGTGAGACCATAAGAATTGACTTTTTAAGATACCTGTCTCCTCGGACCGTCCGCTGGCGGGTACCCCAGTGTTTTTCAGTCCGTACTGACTCACTGACCCGTGTCTTCATGTATGAATAACACATCTTGACCCTTGATATAAGTCATAGAACATTATTCCATATTACCCTTTATTAGACTCTTTTCTCATATTTATGTAGACTTAGTAAAACGACATCTGAACTTTGATTGTATTATAATATTTAGTCAACATGGAGTTAGTTCTTTTAAAATTTTTCCTTGTCACTTTCACTTGATTTTTACTCCTATCGATAGTCCTAAAAATCTTGTTCTACAAAATATTCGACCTTTTATATAATAACGATAATAAAAGTCACTCCCTCCATTAATATATCCCTCCTTTTTTTCGTTAACATCCTCTATAAAACTATGACAACAACTCAACCGTCTTGTTTAGTCTACATTAAGTTTTCACTTCAATAATTCTACACTTCTCTGTATAGTGATCTCTATTTACCTACTGTTTATTTTGTATACTTTTCTATGGTGACACTCTATAATGACGTATGGATTATCTTACCAATTTTAGGTTGTGTGTTTGTCTCGTTTAAAACCATTCTTATAACTCGTTAAGTAGGGAACGACCACCCTTACGGTTTACTATATCGGTAAAACTTTCTCAAAGTATCAAAGTAGTTTCAATTTGTATCCAATGACATTCTAAGTCCTGAGAGTGTAGATCTAAAAATGGATTTACTCCACTTTTGAAGACATATGTGTTTTTAGACGTGTACTTACAAATGTCGTTGAAATAAGTATTAACGGTTTTGGACTTTCCTTTGTTCTATCATATCTACTATGACATTACAATGTCTCTCCAGTGACACGTAAACAGTTTTGGGTATTTTGACATGTTGAGTTTCTCATTTGAGATTACATTTGGTACCAGAAATCAATTATTATCATGTAACTACAACAAAGTGGTGTATCATATAACTACAACAAATATATATGTTTGAGAGATTGAAGACTCATAAAAAAGACATTCAATTTTGACGAGATTTTTAATGATAAGTTCGTACTTTTTTATTTGTTCATATTTTTATAATTTTCCTTTATCTCCTTAATAGAAGACTATTTTCTCTAGAAACCATTGTCAACAAATTAGTCGTGTAAGTCCACATCTACGACCATTTACTCCTTTATTCTCCTACTTTCTACCACCTTTAATACAAAACTAACAAAGTTTAAAGAGTCATTTTAGTCTCCTTTTCAAAATTAGAGTCTCACTCTTTTAAATTCACAATCTTGAAACTCTATTCGTTTCTTATATACTTTATTAGAGGATTCTTATCTTTTTAGTTACGTTTTCCGTTCATATCCTATTAACGTTACGTTAATTCCCGAACCAACTGTAGACACCAAAATTAAAATTTCGTTCTGGTCAGATACACCAAACCCTATTCCAAACAGATAAAAAGGTCTGATTGACTCTACATACAATGTAGACATCCTATCTTTCTGAAACCTAAATTGTTCTCAACACCAAAACGTTCGTTTATACTATTTGACTCTACCTTTCCTTCTTTCACATACTTTTCCTCAATAAAATTACTTAATGGTATCCGGTTAATTAATGGATGTTACGAACGATAGTCAAGTCAAGTCGGCTGAGAAACACTGGGGTACTTGGTGTCGTACGGTCCGGAGGAACAGATAGTGGTTGAGAACCTCAGGTGGGTTTGGGTACAGGTAACTCAGTCACCATGGTAGGTTGGTAGAATAGGTGACAGCAGGGGAAGAGGAGGACGGAGTTAGAAAGGGTCGTAGTTCCAGAAAGGTGTACTCAGTCGAGAAACGTAGTCCACCGGTTTCATAACCTCAATGTCGAAGTTTTAGTCAGGAAGGTTACTTGTGGGTCCTGACTAGAGGTAATCCTACCTGTCCGACCTAGAGGAACGTCAGGTTCCATGAGAGTTCTTAGAAGAGGTTGTGGTGTCAAGTTTTCGTAGTCAAGAAGACACGAGTCGAAAGAAATATCAGGTTGTGAGTGTAGGTATGTACTGGTGACCTTTTCGGTATCGGAACTGATCTACCTGGAAACAACTGTTTCATTACAGAGACGAAAAATTATACGACAGATCCACTGCCTCCTCGGACCATCGACGTCAGGTACCCCAGCGCTTCTCAGCCTATGCTGACTCACTGAAGTGAAAGTGAAAAGTGAAAGTACGCAACCTCTTCCTTTACCATTGGGTGAGGTCGTAAGAACGGACCTCTTAGGGTCCCTACTCCCTCGGACCACCCGACGACAGATACCCCAGAGTGTCTCAGTCTGTGTTAACTTCACTGAATCGTCGTCGTCGTCGTCCAACCAGTATTGAAAGGAAGGTTCCTCGTTCACAGAAAATTAAACTACCGACGTTAATGTTAGACGTCACTAAAACCTCGGGTCTTTTTATTTCAGTCGGTGACAAAGGGGTAGATAAACGGTACTTCACTACCCTGATCTACGGTACTAGAATCAAAAGACTTACAACTCGAAATTCGGTTGAAAAAGTGAGAGGCGAAATCGTGTCTGACTCTCCGAAATTGTTCTCTTTAAATAAAAAAGTGACAGACCTACGGTCTTTAGGTTCTTGTTCCATGTTAGTTGAAAACAAAGAGAACTCCGAAGAGAGTGTCAAGTCGGTTCAAGAAACGGTGTAATACTTTTCCTAACGGGAAGGAGACCAAAGTTTTTGTACAAGAGGAAAAGGTAGACTCAGAATTGATTTTAGTGGAGATTAAAGGTACAAGGATCGTCAGAGAAGTTTCATTAGATCTAAAAAAAGATTGTATGTTTTGAGACGGACAGAAATGGAGAAGGGTTAAGGTTTCGTTAGAGGTATAAAACCCCCTAAACAATGACGTCGTAGGGTGAAGAGACATGGTTGGAGAAATATAAACAACCCCGACGGTAGAAGGGACCATAAAGTCGACCATTTATTAGTCGGACGTTACGTCCTCTGGGACCAAGTTAAGGACCCAACCCTTAAAGGGGACCTCATCCCTATCCGATGGATGAGGTCATAAGAACCACATGGGACCACCAAGCTACCATTTCTTAGGCGGAAGTCACACCCTCTGGACTCAAGCTAGCGACCCAACCCTTCTAGGGGACCTTCTCCCGTACCACTGGGTGAGGTCATAAAAACGGACCTCTTAGAGGTACCTGTATCCTCGGATTACCCGATTTCAGGTACTCCAACGTTTCTCAGTCTGTGCTGACTCACTGATTCCTGTCGTGTTGGTATTGTGTTATGGTGCTTGGTGACCAAATTTGATTTGTAGATAAAAGAGTGTCAAGACCCTCCGATATTTAAGTTATAGTACCACTTCAATTCAAACCAAAGAAGACTCCGGAAATAAGCACAGAACGTCTACCGGTGTAAAAACGACACAGGAGTATCAGAAAAAGACACGTGTATGTAGGGACCCCAAAGATACATGTAGGTTTAAAGTACTATTCCTGTTGTCAGTTTGACCTGGTTCCGGGTGGGTTTACTGGAGTAAATTAGAATAAATAGAGAATTTGTCGGAATAATTTAATCCGGAAGTCATATACCTAAAGTCCCCCTGTGTATTACGGTATATTAAGTCGTGTATTATGGTATATTAAATTAGAACCTTCCTTCCCTTCTTTCCGGTAAGTCATCTTCACTTTTTCATTATCTTAGGTACCTACCCTCGAGTAAAATTACAGTTTCCTAACCATAAGTCTCAAGTCTATGTACCTCTACTCTAACATCTCATAAACGTCAACAACTATTACCGTACCCGATTTATAAAGATACCTTTGGTTTCTCTGGTCTAGTCACCCTTTTTTTAGAGTTCCCGGATTTTTCGATTTCAGTAACCTTCCTAGTAAATCCACATAAAACTGTATTCTCTAAAAGTCACCTTTAGTACATCTTATACCACAACCTCCCTTCCCATATTTTATAACTCCTTAGTCCTGAATGTAGAATCCCTACACTGTTGTTTTTAGTTCACATAAACTACTAGGTCAAACTAGTGTACTCTAAGTTTTGATCTCTTAAACCCCTACTTCCTTCCTATTAATATACTTTTTTCGTTATTTGATGTCTGGAAACCTCCGAACTCTTTATGTATCCATACGACGTCTCTTTAGTCTCAGAAGTCCCTTCTTAATCCAAAAGAAATCCCGTTCTTCCATATCTTTTATAAAAAATTTCAAATCACTACCACATAGTAATTTAAATCACCAGATCCTCAAACCTTTCCCACTTTACTACCCCGGATTATTCAAAGATAATCTTTATAAAATCTTTAATTTCGTCAAAACTTACCAGAATCCATAACCCGTACTCACCGAGTTATATCCCGGTATACCTGTATTCACACGTCTTCCACTCTCTACTGGACCTTACGACCCGGAACGATACTACTGATTCTATTCTAATTTACAGGATAAATTTAATTAGAACTATTTAAGTTCCGGCTAACACTACCGTTCCGACAGGTTTTTCTCTTCTAAAGACAGTAAGAGGGATCTGTGTATTATTATCTCCGTCTCCACAGACCGTTTCACAACAGAATTAAGAACACGAGTTTGAACTATGACCTCTATCTCCAAGATTACCTTCGAACGGAATCAGGGTCATACCCGAAGTACACCAAACAAAGGTGACGACAAGATGTACTGTAGAGAAATAATATTGATTGACTATCGTGTACGGTGGTTTATATGTCTATAAATAGACCTTTTATAAATAGTGTGTGTGTGTTTTTGCGTCTTATAGCTTTTACCTACAACCGGACACGATCAGTCCAGTCTTCATATGAAAGAGAACAATTTCTGTAAATGATTGAAGAGACTAAATTACGACGTCAAATCAGATCTCAATTCGACTCGACTAATAAAACGGGAGGATTTTCAATCCACGGGGTCTGATAACTATAAACAACCATCTATGTTTAGACTCCCTGCAATCTCTCTACGACTGTCCGTATTGACTTCCCGTTTAGAGTCCGAGACATTTACGGAACTAATTTTTTTTTTTTCAGTGTATTTCTTGTTCAACAATAAAGAATATAGGTGATGAGGAGTCTATCTCCGTATGTAAAACCGTCTAAAACCACCTAAAAGATACTTAAAACTCATGTTTGTACTTACCCTGTAAAAGTAATTTACTGAAGTTTCAGTCGGACGAAAACCAACCCAGGAAAAACCTCTCCCCAAATGCTCGATAATTCTGACGTAACGTTCTTAGAGAGAGAGAGAGAAAAAAAAAAAAAAAAACTGGGAAATTTGGTTTATATAGAGTAAAAGTCCAGTCTTTCCAGATTCTTTGGTCTCTGTGTAAAACTATCCCCTTTATGTACTCCTTATACACCTAAAATAATAATTAAGTTAATAATAAAGTCGTTTACTGAAAAAGGAAAACTCTTTGTTGAGAATCAAACAACTTCAAAGGAAACGTTTATTTCACAGATTAATATTTTGTTATTGACTGGTACTTTAGATTCCACGGACAGTATACTATACACAAGATATTAAAAGACTTAGATCGACTTCAACTTGCCAATATACTTCTGGATGTTCTGGAAAATTTTGATTGTGGGGGTTTTCTACAGGAAAAGTAATATCCCCTGACCTTACGTTTTCATCCTTCAGTTCTTTATGGACCTCATTGTCGATTTAAACCGGAACCTCATGTCTTACTTCGTCCCGTTCTGATTATCTCAAAACGGTTCTCTTACGTGACCAGTTTCGTTTGTTGAAGAAGGTTGTTGTGTTCTCTACTGAGGTGTGTCCCTGTAGTCGTCTACCAGTTGTGACTTTAGTCTGACTAAAACATATATATATATATATATAATGTAATATAATATATAATATATCGGTTTCTACCTCTTCGAGATATGTCAATCGTTTTTGTTCTGACCCTCGACTGATACCGAGTCTAGTACTTGAGTAATAACGGTTTAAGTCTGAATTTAACTTCTTTCACTTCAACCCTTTTGGTGATCTGGTAAGTTCATACCGGGTTTAGTTAAGGGAATGCTAATATGCCACCTTCACTCTTTATCTAAATTCCCTGATCTAGACTATCTGTCTCACGTACTACTTGATACCTACCTCCAAGTACTGTAACATGTTCTCTGTCCCTAGTTCTTGTATGGGTTCTTTTTCTTTGTGTTTTTTCGTTTTACCGATAGACTTCTCCGGAATGTTTATCGACACTTTTCTACTGTTCACTTTTTGTTTTTTCTTTTCCTATCTATATGGGTACAATTACGTCTCTAGGTTTCTTATTGTTCCTCTCTATTCTTTCGGAAGGAGTCCCTATTTACGTTTCTTTATCTCCTTTTGTTATCTTACCCTTTCTGATCTCTAGAAAGGTTCTTTAATCTCTATGGTTTCCTTGTAAAGTACGTTTCTATCCGAGTTATTTCCTGTCTTTACCATACCGAGACTGTCTTCGTCTTCTAGAATTCTTCTCCACCGTTCTTATGTGTCTTCTTGATATGGTTTTTCTAAAATTACTGGGTCTATTAGTGCTACTACACTAGTGAGTGGATTTCGGTCTGTAGGACCTTACACTTCAGTTCACCCGGAATCCTTCGTAGTGATGTTTGTTTCTATCACCTCCACTAACTTAAGGTCAACTAAGTTTACGATTTTGTACTACGACACTTTCACGACGTGAGTTATACGGTCGTTTAAACCTTTTGAGTCGTCACCGGTGCCCTGACCTTTCCAGTCAAAAGTAAGGTTAGGGATTCTTTCCGTTACGGTTTCTTACGAGTTTGATGGTGTGGTAACGTAAGTAGAGTGTATAATCATTTCACTACGAGTTTTAAGAGGTTCGGTCCGAAGTTGTTATACACTTGACACTTGAAGAACTACAAGTTCGACCTACATCCTTTCCGTCTCCTTGGTCTCTAGTTTAACGGTTGTAAGCGACCTAGTAGCTTTTTCGTTCTCAAGGTCTTTTCGTAGATAAAGACGAAATGACTGATACGAATTCGGTAAATGACACACTTAGTGTTATTTGACACCTTTTAAGACTTCCTCTACCCTTATGGTCTGGTGGACTACACGGAGAACTCTTTAGACATACGTCCAGTCCTTCGTTGTCAGTCTTGACCTGTACCTTGTTGTCTGACCAAGGTTTATCTTTTTCCTCATACAGTTCCGACATATAACAGTGGGACAAATAAATTGAATGTACGTCTCATGTAGTACTCTTTGTGACCCGATCTACTTCGTGTTCGACCTTAGTTCTAACGGCCCTCTTTATAGTTATTGGAGTCTATACGTCTACTGAGGTGGAAATACCGTCTTTCACTTCTTATTGATTTCTCGGAGAGCTACTTTCACTTTCTTCTCTTACTTTTTCAACCGAATTTCGAGTTGTAAGTCTTTTGTTTCTAGTACCGTAGACCAGGGTAGTGAAGTACCGTTTATCTACCCTTTTGTCACCTTTGTTACCGACTGAAATAAAACCCCCCGAGGTTTTATTGACGTCTACCACTGACGTTGGTACTTTAATTTTCTGCGTATGAGGAACCTTCTTTTCAATACTGGTTAAGATCTGTCGTATAATTTTTACTCTGTAACGAAACAATTGTTTCCAGGCAGATCAGTTCCGATACCAAAAAGGTCATCAGTATATACCTACACTCTCAACCTGATATTTTTTTCGACTCGTGGCTTCCTAACTACGAAAACTTAATGCCATAAGCTCTTCTGAAAAACTCTCAGGGAACCTGAAGTTCCTCTAGGTCGGTCTGGTAGGATTTCCTCTAGTCAGGACCTACAAGTAACCTTCCTGACTACAACTTCGACTTTGAGGTTATGAAACCGGTGGACTACTCTTCTCACCCGAGTAAACTTTTCTGGGATACAACCCTTTCTAACTTCCGTCCTCCTCATCCCCTGCTATCTCCTACTCTACCAACCTACCGTAGTGGTACAGTTACCTGTACTCAAAACCATTGGAGGCCCTTAACCACTACCTGTCCCTCCGGACTACACGACAACAAGTACCCCAACGTTTTTCAGCCTGTGTTAAACTGACTTGACTTTACAGTGTATACTTCTTATAGTGAGGTAGAGGTTCACTTTCAATATAAATGTACAGAGATAGAGAGATACTTTCTGACCCTTACTAGTCTAAGATTTTAGTAGGGAGCTACAATACAATATGTAACTATATGAAACACAGAAAGTGTGATTTTTCCGTCGAAGTACTCATTGTTATGACAGAATGTACACCGTATGACGTAACGGTTATTAATCTGTGTATCATTATTGTATTTTATATACACATACATGTGTATATACACACACGTATGTACGATTAAACAAAGTCATACAGACTGAGACACACTGGGAAACCTAACATCGGGTGGTGAGAGAAGACAGGTACCCTAAGATGTCCGTTTATGACCTCACTCAACGGCAAAGGTGGAGGTCCCCTAGAAGGACTGGGTCCCTAACTTGGTGTAGAGGATACAGAGGACGTAACCGTACATGAGAAATGGTGATCGCGATGGAGTCTTCGAGTACACACACACACACAAATAAATAAAGACATAAATAAAGACAGTCAGTAGATAGTAGAGAGATCGTAAATACAACAACTTCCTGAGTCACTTCCGTATAACGGATTTTGTATAAGACCTAGATACATCGGACTTAAATGGATCATTGTAAAATGAAAGACACGTTTATAGAAGAGGTTTAGGGAAGACGAGAAACATAAACCATCATCAAACTTTACAGTAAGACAGGATATAATACGACTTATACAATTACTTCCGTATTGAGACCCTTTCCTATTATTATTCTTTTTTTTTTTTTTTT